>OY821521.1:156053697-156088697 GCA_963682025.1 Cordilura impudica | reverse complement strand
TTAATTTTTAATTTTAATTTTTAATTTTTAATTTTTAATTTTTAATTTTTAATTTTTAATTTTTATTTTTAATTTTTAATTTTTAATTTTTAATTTTTAATTTTTAATTTTTAATTTTTAATTTTTAATTTTTAATTTTTAATTTTTAATTTTTAATTTTTAATTTTTAATTTTTAATTTTTAATTTTTAATTTTTAATTTTTAATTTTTAATTTTTAATTTTTAATTTTTAATTTTTAATTTTTAATTTTTAATTTTTAATTTTTAATTTTTAATTTTTAATTTTTAATTTTTAATTTTTAATTTTTAATTTTTAATTTTTAATTTTTAATTTTTAATTTTTAATTTTTAATTTTTAATTTTTAATTTTTAATTTTTAATTTTTAATTTTTAATTTTTAATTTTTAATTTTTAATTTTTAATTTTTAATTTTTAATTTTTAATTTTTAATTTTTAATTTTTAATTTTTAATTTTTAATTTTTAATTTTTAATTTTTAATTTTTAATTTTTAATTTTTAATTTTTAATTTTTAATTTTTAATTTTTAATTTTTAATTTTTAATTTTTAATTTTTAATTTTTAATTTTTAATTTTTAATTTTTAATTTTTAATTTTTAATTTTTAATTTTTAAGTTTTAATTTTTAATTTTTAATTTTTAATCTTTAATTTTTAATTTTTAATTTTTAGTTTTTAAGTTTTAATTTTTAATTTTTAATTTTTAATTTTTAATCTTTAATTTTTAATTTTTAATTTTTAATTTTTAATTTTTAATTTTTAATTTTTAATTTTTAATTTTTAATTTTTAGTTTTTAATTTTTAATATTTAATTTTTAATTTTTAATCTTTAATTTTTAATTTTTAATTTCTAATTTTTAATTTTTAATTTTTAATTTTTAATTTTTAATTTTTAATTTTTAATTTTTAATTTTTAATTTTTAATTTTTAATTTTTAATTTTTAATTTTTAATTTTTAATTTTTAATTTTTAATTTTTAATTTTTAATTTTTAATTTTTAATTTTTAATTTTTAATTTTTAATTTTTAATTTTTAATTTTTAATTTTTAATTTTTAATTTTTAATTTTTAGTTTTTAATTGTTAATTTTTAATTTTTAATTTTTAATTTTTAATTTTTAATTTTTAATTTTTAATTTTTAATTTTTTATTTTTAATTTTTAATTTTTAATTTTTAATTTTTAATTTTTAATTTTTAATTTTTAATTTTTAATTTTTAATTTTTAATTTTTAATTTTTAATTTTTAATTTTTAATTTTTAATTTTTAATTTTTAATTTTTAATTTTTAATTTTTAATTTTTAATTTTTAATTTTTAATCTTTAATTTTTAATTTTTAATTTCTAATTTTTAATTTTTAATTTTTAATTTTTAATTTTTAATTTTTAATTTTTAATTTTTAATTTTTAATTTTTAATTTTTAATTTTTAATTTTTAATTTTTAATTTTTAATTTTTAATTTTAAATTTTTAATTTTTAATTTTTAATTATAAATTTTAAATTTTAAATTTTTAATTTTTAATTTTTAGTTTTTAATTATTAATTTTTAATTTTTTATTTTTAATTTTTAATTTTTAATTTTTAATTTTTAATTTTTAATTTTTAATTTTTAATTTTTAATTTTTAATTTTTAATTTTTAATTTTTAATTTTTAATTTTTAATTTTTAATTTTAAATTTTTAATTTTCAATTTTTAATTTTTAATTTTTAGTTTTTAATTATTAATTTTTAATTTTTTATTTTTAATTTTTAATTTTTAATTTTTAATTTTTAATTTTTAATTTTTAATTTTTAATTGGTAATACTTAGGACAATATGACACGTATATTAGTATACACACAATTCAATGACTTTAGCAATATTAAGAATTACAACATATACAACGTATCTTAAGAAAAACAACAATCACACTGAAAAATTTTATTTTTTCAAGAGTTTTTTCAAAGTTTCATTCACAACTCTTGACCACTTTGACCGATTTTGACGATTTTAATACAAAAACGAACGGTCTAGCTTAGATAGTGACGGCGTGATCGTGATTTCCACAGACAGCCTTCCCTTGTTATAATGATCAAGAATATATATGATTTTGGGGTCTCCGGAATGTATTTCGATGCGGTACAAACGGAATGACAAACCTATAAATACCCTCTGTTACTGCGGTTTGGAGGGTATAAAAAAGGAGCTCAAAACCATTCGTACAAAGGGAAATCAATAATCTATGGCAAAAGCTCGAAACGCGAACGGATATGGGGTTTTTATTTTTTCCTGAAAATTGTTGGTACTATTAAAAAATTATTTTAATGAAGATTATTCTTCTTCATTAGGTTGTTAGTACATTACTGTCATAAACCTACACAATAAAGCTAAGAAGAAATCGTTATAAGAGACCTCAACTTTTTATAATTTCCGTCACGATGACTTACGATCATACAACATTCACTCTTCTATCACCTGAAGCGATTACAATGAACTAATTGTAATATGTTAGCACATATGACATAAAAAAAATTAAAACATTATAAATACCATAAATGGAACAATATTAAGGATTTAACTGGTTAATGCCAACATAATAGATTCATGAGTGCAGCCATCTTGAGTTAAAAAGCCATATTCAAAGTCATAAAATAACAACAATAAACCAACGAGAAAGCGATAACAAACAACATAAAAAATATTTAAAATTATTTGCTAGAAGTACCCAACCATTTACAATGACACATACATACATACAGATACATTATTTTCAGCATCATGAACGACTCAACAAAAAGGAAGGAAATAAAAGTGAAGATTAATATAGCAATTAAAATAGAATACGAGAACAGAAAGTACGTACAAAAGTAGAAAATAAAAAACAACTTTTTCATTTTTTAATTTTAATATTCATTATAATCATTTAATGTGCACAATATACAACTTTTTGCTTTATTATGATTTTCCAAGGATTTTTCTAAATTTTTATTTATCCATAAAAAAGAAATGGCTACACATATTTATTCCAAATGTTTTTTTTTTATGACCAACCGAAGATGGTGGTTTTACAAATGGCCAAATAAGGAGCTAGAATTTGATTTTATTACAGAATTATGGAAAATAACCATTATAGTTGGAATTGGGTAACTGGAGATACATATCTGCCTTTGAAGATAAGTATGAACTCTACTTAAATATCATATAAAAAGATTATAATTTTGAATTTAATATGCTATCTACACTTTTTCCATTACATTTCATTCACAACGTTATGTTTAATAGTCTCTTGTACATGACGTATAGAATTTACTTTAAGTCACTTGAGCAAAAATATGGAATTTTTATAGCACTCTTTCGAGAAGGATTCCTACTTTGCGCAATATTATTGTACTATCACTAACAAAAACTATTAAATCCACTATGAAATCCACTATCCAAACAACTTTGTTTTTTTTTTTTTTTGTTGGCCCAGAACAACTTTGGTACCTTTTCCAAATGAAGAATGAAGATCGTATCGCGAGTTCAGAAGAAGATTCAAATATCACAAAGCCACGATTAAAAAATAGCTACAAGCCATGGGCCTTAATATAAAAGGAGAAAATTTAAAAAATTCCATGATTATGACGATTTTTGCTCCATGAAGGAATTTTAGTAAATACATTGTTTTCCGTCTGCCGTTAAGGAAGAACCGCAAAAATCTTAATATATTTCTAAGATGGAGTCAGTATTACCATCTAGTTCCAAGATAAGAGCGGAAAGTAATAGATTAAGAAGCGCTAAAAAGCGCTAAATTTGAATCTATAATATTAATAGGCAAGGCGATTCCTTGTGACTGATTTTAGCCTTTTAGTTATCAACCGATTTTAACCAAGAATATTCCATTTGAAAGGTATTTCTTTTTAGCTGTCCATCATATTTACAGATTTGCACCATCTGCAATATTTTTGTGGTGTAAAATTCATTTTAAGTTGCTACTAACACATATACAAAACATATTTTTAGGCTTTAAATAAAAAACTATACAATGCTGCGTGCTAGTGTGGCACTTCATTATATGGAGGGAAAAAAGTGTTCAAGCTCAACCCCTAGAAATATGCGAATAGCAAAAAACTGAGAAATGCAAAGTTTTGGGGCAATCAAAAAATATTTAGTTGTGCCTCAATGCGATTGAAAATTTCAAGTGTGTTTTATATGGGGAAAATATGACTTTCTTTCAGATTTTACGAAATTTTCGTTCTATTTTTCATTTTCCCGACAAATTGTTTAATAATTCGGGATCAGCATTGAATTATCCTTTCAAAAAGCTATAAAGCTTCAAAATGTAATAAAACCTCGCCGAGAAATAGCAAATGACCCAGACCACTGTTGTGACAAAAAAAAATAGGTCATGAAATTTGATAGCATTTTTTTCAACTTTTAGGAATTGATTAAAGCCTTTTTTTTTGTCTCTATACTTATAAGTTATCAGATATGAAGTATTGTTTTATTACAACTTGTTAACCTATTGCGCATTTAGACCGAAAATGGTAAATTTTTTTGAAAACGTTTTGAAAACTCCTTTTAAAATAATTTATGAACCAAAATTTAAAAAAATGGATCTGACACTTTAAGGTTTTGTTAAATGCATATCACAGATTAACTATGTATATTTTTAAGTAAATCCCTAGGCCAGAATTTTTTTGACAAGGATTTTATTTTTGCAGATTTGGAGAAAAATGGGATTTTTGTAAATTATTCTGTAAATGTACCATTTCTAAATACTTTGTATCAAAAATTCATCACTTTTCTACTTTTAAATGTTATATTTTATCTTAATTGCCCAGGATTTTGGAAAAAAATATCATGACCCCATTAACCCTTTTGGAATTGGGGTCACATATGACCCTAATCTAATAAAAAACAATTTATTCAAAAAATTCAAATATTTTTTAAGTGCTGTTGAATTTTTAGATGCGATGCTTAAAATATAATAACCAAATGTGTACAACTTCCGTTCCTAAAATTTGGGATAAATCCGAGAACATTAACCCATTATTTGCCAAGGCCAGCTGTGGATATTTAAGATATTTTAAAATAAAATAAAATAAAGAAATCGACTTAACTTTACTACAATTCAGAAACTGATATTAGTATATGACATTTTTAATTTAGTTGAATCAGTAGAAACTTCAGAAACGACACAAGTTTTTTTAATTTTTGTCAGCAGAATTTTAAGCCACACAACTTGAACCTCTTGATATATGCAGTATAACCACATACATACACGCATTAAGCAAATGTTAAAAACAGAACGACTACATTAATAAAAGCAATTGTAGCAACCACACACACATTAAAAAATGTTGAATAACAACTATAAGAAGAAAAACAGAGAAAGTTATATTTTTTCAAGACTTTTTTACCTTTTCGCTTATAACTTGGGACACGTTGAACCAATTTTGACAATTTTAAACAGCAAGCTGCTCAGTATGTCCGCGAATCCTCCTCACTAAAAATGAGCAATCTGGCTGATCCATAGACGGCGTGATCGTGATTTTCACAGAAGCACGCCGCTATATAACACCGCTTTTTATATGAAGTAACAATCTTATATATACCCTAAATATAGATTTTTGGCATGACATAATAGCGTCGTTTCAAAAGATTTTTCATTAACAACGTTAAAATGAGTTTTCAACTCAAACTACATATCCAGAATTGCTTTTATTGGTATCTCTATAGAAACCCATCTGGTTAGTACATTGACCTAATGTAAGCCCACTGCCACTTGAAAGTATTAAACTGAACATTCCCGCGCACCAAACGCACGCCTTCAAAAGTAGGAACTATTTGATGCAAATAAATTAGATAAGGATAGGCTAAAGAGCAGAAAGAATAAAATACAGGATGCATTTTTCAAGTAAGTTTGACTAAAAGTGGACTACTCTAGGTGCGGATACGGGACTCAAAAGATGGAAACAGTTCGCGAAAATTTTTTAAAAATGATGAGGCAGTAACTCGAGTCCCTGGTTTAACAATCAAATCATAAAAAGATTCGGAACGATAAACTGCGAGTTCTACAAAATATGAAGAATATGCTTCGAAAACTGCATCACTTTTGCCGGAAATGTATCCACTGAAGAAATTGGCCAAAAACAGTTCATAAAATATTGGCGCATGGCAGAGACGTAACCGAATATCAGTCGTTGCCAATTGGAGAGCTTTCCGAAGAAGCTAAGGAGTCCCTCAACAAATTAAAAAAAATATATGTAGATGATCGAATATGTTCAAATTATCAAAATGAGAACCTCTTCAACGTGCTGGCAGCATCTTCCGATCCACTTATTTCATCTCTGCGGCATGTGAAGTCGCGAAAACAGTTAGAATCCAATAATTGTAGTTTAGAGACGATTAGTCTATTAAATATACCTTCTGTTATGAAGTAATTTGAAAAAATAAATCTTAATTTTTTTAATTTTTTTTATTTTTGAATAATAATTTTAAAATATAAATTTCTTGTAAAAGAAACAAAAAGCAAAGAATTGTTAAAATTCATAAACATGATTCAAATGGTATTCGAATTTAAAGGTTTATTACCCGGATATAATAACCCCACCCAACAGTGGTAATAATATTGAGCTTAAAGCAAAGGTGAAGGGTACCAAAAAGTCGGCACAGCCTAATTTAAGATTCTTACTTCATAATGTACGGGTTACCATCTTCGACCAAAAGAGGTTTCTTTGGGAAAAATCAGTTTTAAACATGAACTTGCAGCTATATATAAATAAGTTGAAATGCGTCCTCGCTAAAACAGAACTACGATAAATATATTTGAGTTTTGATTTAAAATTTAGATACACCTCCATGATATTTTTAAGGTTTTAATCTATCGTATAGGACTTAGGAATATCTTTGATACAAAATCCAATTTGTATATGATTTATTTGGAATTTGAAAAATTTACACGAAAAACAAAAAAAAAAATGCCGTTTTGTTGGTACTTTTTTTACCCCCCTAAATATGGCTAAAAAAATACGAGACATTTTATTTGTTCTGCTCTGTAATATATACAAGATCCATTGAACGCATATATTCGCCGATGTAAAACTACTTTTAATACTTAATTCCTCCATTATTCCGCATAATCTGATTTAGCCGAATCAAACTATTCCTTCGGTCAGCATACTCGAGTTGTAAGTAAACAACAGCAATAAAACAAAGAAAACATAATTATTATATGGATTTTATGAATTTTTCAAAACCAACAACAAATAACTCATCAACATATTATTCTCTATTCCGGTTTGTTTTTTGGTCCTTTATTCTCTGTGTGAATGTGTGGGTGTGTGTGTGTGTGTGTGTTAGTTCCGACAACAAATCTAGATTTTCCGTATTTCCTTTTTTCTTTTTTTGTTTACTCATTTTGATAATAACCATTTTGCTGTATTTGTTTCTTATTCCTTAAATGGATGTCGGCATGGTACTGTGTATGTATAAATGTATGAGTTAATGTTTGCTGTAATAAATACAAAACTGAGAGAAAGGAAAATCATTTTGTTTGGCGCCAATGCATCGTAAAATCAGTTCATAAAATTGGCGTCAGTCAAAAACAAAAGCTATGAAATGAATGAGAAAAAAAAAACGTTTGGCTGGCAACTTTTTCTATTTGCACCGTAAAATTATGACGTTCTTTAAGGTAAGTATATTAAATTTGTTAATTAGAAAGTAAAATTCAATTAAGTGGTAGTCTTGAATACTTAATCAGACTAAATGTTCTTATACTATATGGAGCTATGTGGTCAATGGTGCATTTAATTAAAAAGATTAGTCGGACCCAAATTTTCTTATAGCTATTATCTCAGGATTTTCGATTTCCTGATATACATCTGTCTGTGTGTTCACGTAAACCAGTACACAAACTAAAATATATACAAATGCCTGAGGCAACCGCTGAAAAACAACACTGGTTTAATAAGTAGAACACAGAATTTTTATTAAAAAATTATTTCTTTGAATATTTGGTTCATTTCCTTTATAAGAAAATAAACATTTACGGAGTAACTTCTTCAAATTCGGTAGAATGGCATGAAGCTTTCTGAAATATAGCGGGTGGAAAGCGATAAGTTTAAGAAAAAAAATCGCAACGAAGTTCTCTATTATAATTGTATTGATATTCAAAACTTGTTTACCGACAACTCTAACCAAAGTTTTAATAATTTAGTAAAAAAAAAAAGTATTAAGATATATTTTCCAACGATAATGGCCTATATTTTATACGAGAAGGATAAAGGTCATTATCATTTGTAATGGCATATCTTCAAAAGTGATATTAAAAAAAAATATATATATCTATAATATTAATAGGCTAAGCGATTTCTTGTGACCGATGGTTTGTTCCACCGTTTTATCCCGATTCTGACCAAACGTATATCATTTGAAAGGTATTTCCTTTCAGCCGTTTTGCAGATTTACAGATTTTAAAATATTTTCCCTTGTTTTGAGTAAATTGCATTTAAAGTTGCTACTACACATACATAAAATGATACACATACTACGTGTGATTTATTAAATTTGTTAATGAGTTTGTTATCTTCATTCACAATAATTATATGGTTTGTGAATTGGCTAAGTTGAAAAATAAAGCTGCCTAGAAGTTGCACTAGAATTTCGAGCGCTGGATTCTGCTAGTACAAATATAATTTGCTTGTTAATGTGAATTGACTAAAATTGGTTAGCATACATTTAGGCTCATTTAAAACTATCTATTATAAATATTTAATGTTATTGTTATGTATTGTTGATCTGTATTGGAATAATTAGTCATTTATTGTTCGGTTTAAGATCATGTATATATTTTTCTAATGAAAGAAAGATAATAATTTTTGTAATGTAAGAGAAATATTAGAAAAAAATTGAAGACAGCGCTTTCATTAGAAAAATATATACATGATCTTAAACCGAACAATAAATGACTAATTATTCCAATACAGATCAACAATACATAACAATAACATACAACACATGAGGTACAATGCATTTGTGTAATCTGTTAAGATTTCACATGCCATAACAGTTCCATCTAATGGACAATGGCAAAAACAAAGAGCTGTTCATATTACAAGACTTGTAATTGATCTGGCTATGTTAATGTAGAGAAAGCTAAAAAAAATTAGAAAAGCTCAGCTTGTTCATACACACTCTCGTATATAAAAAGAAAAACATTTCTCATGTTCTTTTCTTTCAAATGTTGAGTTAAATAGTTGATTAAGCATGAGTTGAAGTAATAGGCAGAAGGATGCTGACGATGAACAAGTCGCTTTGTTCGAAAGTAGCTACTCCATCTAGCGCTGTCTTCAATTTTTTTCTAATATTTCTCTTACATTACAAAAATTATTATCTTTCTTTCATTAGAAAAATATATACATGATCTTAAACCGAACACTAAATGACTAATTATTCCAATACAGATCAACAATACATAACAATAACATACAACACATGAGGTACAATGCATTTGTGTAATCTGTTAAGATTTCACATGCCATAACAGTTCCATCTAATGGACAATGGCAAAAACAAAGAGCTGTTCATATTACAAGACTTGTAATTGATCTGGCTATGTTAATGTAGAGAAAGCTAAAAAAAAATAAAAAAAATTAGAAAAGCTCAGCTTGTTCATACACACTCTCGTATATAAAAAGAAAAACATTTCTCATGTTCTTTTCTTTCAAATGTTGAGTTAAATAGTTGATTAAGCATAAGTTGAAGTAATAGGCAGAAGGATGCTGACGATGAACAAGTCGCTTTGTTCGAAAGTAGCTACTCCATCTAGCGCTGTCTTCAATTTTTTTCTAATATTTCTCTTACATTACAAAAATTATTATCTTTCTTTCATTAGAAAAATATATACATGATCTTAAACCGAACAATAAATGACTAAATATTTAATTTAATATAACTTAATATATTTTTAACACATATTATACATAAATTTTGTCATTCTGCAATTTTCCTCCATATAAACTAAAACTATACCAAAGATTTACCTTCACATAGTAATACATAGATATGCCGATAAGATTAATCGAATTTTCGTTAATTTTAAAAAATCGTTTTTTTTTTGTATGCTTTAATTAAAAATATACGTATAACGTAGTTAGTTATTCAATTTATAAAAAAAAAATTATTTTTTATGTTTTTACAATTAAGAAAAATTATACAGTTAAAGTAGAGATAAAATTTCTGATCGAGGAAAAATAAGAAAAAACGTTTAGAGTATGCCACAAAGTACCTAAATCGGACGAGTGTAAGTTTAACTTATTTAAGTTTGAAGGAAAGGTAACTTTTGGGGGTAAAGGGGTCTCAGATGTTTAAGGAATGCATGAGGATGAACGGAGTCAAGGAATTACATTTAGTAGATAGCATAATGGACCATACAATTTATATTGAGTTACTCAAGAAACATTTTCAACAAACAATTATTCTCTACTCAAGATAATGATCCTAAGCATGCGGGCCTAAATACAAAGCTATAGGACTTGCACAATGTACCAAAATGGATATAAACGCTATGGAATATATTCTGAAGAAAAATATTATAAAACGGTCCCTTTCTAACAATCATCAAAGATGAATGCGATAAAATATCGGCGAAAATTACTTAAAATTAACACTGCATACATAGCCGACTGGGACATTTACAGCTTGTAAGGTAGGTCCAACAAAATGTTAGTTCTTTTGTTTAATGTGCACTGAAATACACATATTTTTATACCCTATACCACTATGTGGTTTGGGTATAATGACTTTGTGCTGCTGTTTGTAACAACCAAAAATATTTGACCTACACCTATCTTTAATTATACCGATCGATTCAGAATCACTATCTGATTCGATTTAACGATGTCCGTCCGTCCGTCCGTCCGTCCGTCTGTGTGTTCATGTAAAGCTTGTAATCAAACTGCAGGTCGCAAATAAGAATATATTTTGATGAAATTTGATATGTAAATCTTTCATCGGCCATGGGATGAACGCTATTGAAATTGGTGAGAATCGGTCCATGTTCAGACCTAGCCCCCATAGAAATGACCCCTATTAAATCAACATATATTGCCATAAGATCCAAATTATCATACAAATCTTAGTCAAATTGGGTTTGTATGTATATATTACATCAATTAATCAGTAGTCCAAAAACGATCCCTATTGGACAACTCTTAGTCATAGGCCCCTGCTTCTCGATCTTCACTTAAATCTATCAAAAAACAAAAATATTGCACTGATTCTTCTCAAATTTTGTTTGTATATATTTTTGCAAAATACAAGAGAGTTTACCAAACATGGTCAGAATCGGTCCATTTTTGGGCCTAGTACCCATATAGATATAGCATTCGATATAACTTTTTCATATCTGCAGCCGAAAAAATTAATAAAAATCCCACTCAAATTTGGTTTATGCTTATTTTCTATATCCAGTTAGCTGGGCCTGAGAGATAGGGTCTCTAAATGCATGGTATAGGGTATCGTATAGTCGGTCTAGACCGACTATAATTTTCTTACTTGTTCGGTTTAATTTTATATGGCTTAAACTTTTTAAAATTTTTTATCCATTATAAAAGATAATAAATTTATGTTCAATAGACCTAATCAATATAACATCTTGTATATTAAAAGAATTTATGAAAACTAAAGTCCTTCATTTTTTTTAAATGAAAGATTTAGACATGGATACATATGTCATCAAGCAATGGAATTTACTCAACTCCCTCCTTACTCAAGTTATACTTTTTTCAAGATTTTTTCAATATTTTCCTTTACTCAAACTCCTATAACTTGAGTCCTAATTAACGTAGGCTGTTGACATAAGTCTAAGAACACTCAGTGGATCAAGCTCTTTTTTTGCGGTGTTAACAGCTTAAATTCGTTGGGTTTGAGGAAAGTTATGCGTGGACAATCAACTTTACTTTTACTGTACGTTAATTTCTCTTGGCATATTTTGGCATTACTGTACGTTAACTTCTCTTGCCAAATTTTGGTATTATATTACAAAAATTAATATAATATAATATAATATAATGCTGCGGAGCAGCAGGGGTCCTCTAGTTAAATTAAAATAAGTCTTTTTAGTGCTAGTTTTTTTGTACTATTTGGATATTTAATGCAAAATAATGAAATCGACAAATACTTTATCGCTGCACTGTAAATTTTTTTTTAATATGATTTTTTATTAAGAAAGCTATTCAAATTCTCTTTAATTAAGATATTACTCATCCAAATCGGTTGTACAATTTATTTTGTTCTTCAGAAATTAAGATATTATATCACATAAAATATATTTCATATACAATAAATTCATTATCTATAGTATTAATAGGGTAGACGATTTCTTGTGACTGATGTTTTGTTCTGCCATTTTATCCCGATTTTGACCAAATGAATATTATTTGAAAGGTATTTCTTTTTAGCTGTTCACCAGACTTACAGTTTTTTTAGTTTTTTTCCTTCATTTTGAGTAAATTGCATTTAAAATTGCTACTAACACATACATAAAATCATACATATATTATGTGTGTGTTTATTAGATTTGTTGATGTGTTTGTTAATGAGTTTGTTATCTTCATTCACAATAATAGTAAACCAAAAAAGTGTTGGTTTGTGAATTGGCTAAGTTGAGAAATAACGTTGAATTTCGAGCGCTGGAATCTGCTAGTATATGTAAGTTATCTAACCCATAAAAAGAAAGTTTTTATTAAAACTCTTTCTCTCCTTATGCAAAAGAGTTTGGATCTCTCCGGGACTGCGCGTGACTGTGTGACTATTTCAAAATTAATATTTGGTCACAACAAGTCTATGGACCAAGCTTCAGATTTATTAGATGAGGGGAATTTTTTTTTCTCATGCATTTATTTATTGGATTTTCACATAGTGAACTACCAATAATTATTGAAATCTTAGAACTAATATTTAACTTATTAAATCTGGCCAGTATCAAAAAAAAATTTAATGTTTCTATTCGAAATAAATAAATATTCATTCATTATATATTCAAACATTTATTATAAGATCTGCAGTCTCTCTCATTCTTAGGCGTTAGTGGATGCCATTGTTGAGAAGGTCACGTGCTAACAGATTCCGGTGAGTTTCTAGTTTTTTCAAGCAGCTTGAACAGTTTTTCATAATTTCGACTTTAACTAGGGGTACATTTAATTCTCTATGCAGTTGTGAGTTTCTTACATAACATGGGGCGCGGGTAATCAATTTTAGGATCTTATTATTATTATTATTTCTTTATTAATTTCTTGTACAACAAGACATGTCTTATAATTAAAGTACAGGATTTTCATCGCTCAAAAATTCGCCACAAAATTAAAATACAATAAAAAAAAAAATTATAACTTATTTAAAATAAAGTAAAATAAATACAAGAAATTATTAAAATTCATGAATTTAAAAAAAATGAAAATTAAATATATTTAAACAAAGTAACTAAACAAAAATTTCTTAAAATGTATCGCGTTGCTAACTAATTGTTGGTTGTGTGGAATTGCATTCCAAAGACGTGTGGCGTTTATGAAAAATTGCCAATCTGACACAAGGCATCGACGTATAGAGATAATAAGTTTTTTGCCCCTTCTGGATCTAGCAAACTGTATTTGATCATAAAGATATAGGGGTTTCTCAGTGTAAATAATTTTATGCAAAAAAATTAAAACCCTTATGTTAATAAGGTTATCTAATGAGACTCCATATAGACTTTTTGAGAAAGTCGAAACGCTATCACGTTTCTTCAGTCCATAAACATATCTAACAATATTGTTGTACAAAATATTTAGTTTTTTCTTGCTGGCGTAGTCGCAGTTGCCAAAAAGTTCACAGCCATAAAGTAGACCAGGAATTAAGTATGCCTTTGCAAGAAGATGTCTTACTCTTAACGGCGTAAAATACTGAGTTACCCAAAGCGATCTTAGCTTTATATACGTTTGAACCACAAGTGTATCTACGTGGCTTGACCAAGTCAAGTTGTTATTGAAAACTATGCCAAGATTTTTTACCTTTTTTACAATCTCGATTTTCTGATGGTTTATTAGTATATCATGTTCAACAACAGGCTGAAAAGTTTTTTTATGAATAATCAAACATTTATGCGGGTTGAGACAAAGTCCATTTGCAGTGGCCCAAAAATGTATTTTATTAAGGTCATAGTTTAACTTTTCAACATTTTCTTCTATGGAGCTTACTGGACTACTCAGATACAGCTGAACGTCGTCCGCATACATGTGTATTTTGCAGTGAGATAGTTGTTGTGGCAAATCATTGGCATAGATGGAAAAAAGAAGTGGACCCAGAATCAATCCTTGAGGTACGCCTCTCGTGAGTGTTACAGGTCTTGAGGTCGAATTATTAACGTATACAGATTGAGTCCGATTTGTGAGGTATGAATGTAAAAGCTGCGTAGAAGTGGTTGAAAAGTTAAAAAAGTGTTTTAGCTTCATACATAGTGTTTGATGCTTTACTGTATCGAACGCCTTTGAATGGTCGAGAAGTACCAAAAAGTTTATGTTACCACAATCAAGTTCACGTCTTATGTTCTCGGTTACATTAACCAAAGCTGTAGTACAACTGTGGTTAGAACGAAATCCGGACTGCTTGTCAGACATTAGTTGATTTTCGTTTATATAATTGCTCATTTGTAGATGTAGTAGTTTTTCCATTACTTTTGATAGAAAGCTTAATATAGCTATTGGGCGATACTCCGTTTTCGATTTTGGAATAGGTATTATTTTTGCATATTTCCATTTAGTAGGGAAAGAACTTGATGTAATAATGGTGTTAAATAGGTGTGTTATTTTGACACTTTATATTTTCTCTATAGTAGAAGCTGAGGCGGTTACCCATAACTGTGTACCGTTACAACAAATGGGTTTCATGATCGAATTATATATCAATAACATGCAATCAAGACTTAGCTTTGAATTTCTGCCAATTAGCCACGTAAGTTGAACTAATTTTAATTTTACTTGTGTTAATTTTGATTCTATGTGTTTGTTCCAAGTAAGGCGGCGGTCAAGATGAAGTCCCAAATATTTTACGTCAGAATGTTGCGGTATTGGCTGATTGTTTATTCGGATTTGAGGGCATGTTTCTCGTCTGAGCGTAAAAGTAACGTGAATAAGTTTTTGTTCATTAATTCTTATTTTCCACCTGTGTAACCAGTACTCCAATTGAAAAACGTGTTGTTGTGAAAGTGTAGACGCTGTTGAGGGGTCCTTATGAATACTCAAAATTGCCCTGTCATCTGCAAATGTTGAAGTTTTCGTGTTTTCATTAGTGGGCATGTCCGCTTTATTAAGGGATATATAATAGCGGACCCAGAATACTGCCCTATGGAACACCAACTTTTATATCCTGAGAGGGGCTTGTAAAGTTGCTCTCCTTTATTGAGAATTTCCTATTAATTATTAGCTTTCTCCATTAGTTTATGAACGTTTGGGGGCAGCAGTATTTAAATTTTATAGAGTAGACCCTCGTGGCAAACCACTATTGCGAAACGTCAATAGAAAGAGAAGAGCAGACCTTTTTTTCTTCAAGATATTTTCTTATAGCGCTTACTAACCTATGGACTTGCTCAATGGTGCTGTGTCTTCGCCTAAGGGGAAGTAGGGTTTAAATCACTCCGTGACAGGGCGTAACTATCTCTAAGTTAATATTTGGTCACAACAAATCAGAGGACCAAGTTTCAGATTGATTGCATGAGGGGAAATGGAGTTTAAATCACTCCGTGACTGTGCGTGACTATGAGTGACTGTGTCTGACTATCTTAAAATTAATCTTAGGCCACAACAAGTCTATTTGCAAAGTTTCAGATCGATCGTATAAGGGGAAGTAAGGTTTTTATCTCGCCGTGACTGTGCTTGACAATGCGTAACTTGCGTGACTATATCAAAGTTAATCTATAGTCACAACAAGACTATAGAGCAAGTTTTAGATCAATTGGATGCGAGGAATGGGGTTGCCCCATGGCAGACAGACAGCCAGACATTCGGAGAGTATGAGTTAAAGAAAGAGTTTAAAAATAGATAGACGTATTGCCCTATTTTGTAAACTCGTCTTTTATAAAACGAAATATCTTGTTTTCAAAACACTAATGTGTTCGTCAAATGAAGAACTTTATAAACAAATTGCTTCGGTTTTGTTGTACCCTGTTGCAAAATGGGGACATCGGAACTATTCGGTTAAATATTATAGAGAATTTGATTAAAATTATAATGACCTTTTTGGGTAACAAACTTTAATTTAAAATGGTTTATGCAGTTCGTTAGACACATCGCTGGGCTGCAGATTGCGGTTTGAGTGATACTAAATTTGCTGGAGTATAATTTAAAGCACATGTGAAAAACCGACGCAATTTTACTCTTCTTTCTTCTACATAAATATGAGATTCGGCCCATCAGCTTTGCTTCGAAAATCACATCTTTAAATTGTACGGTATTACGATACGACCCACCAGGGTTGTTATTAATCCGTAACTCATCACTCCAAAAATAAAGAGAGTAGTCATAGTTCCTATACATGAGGGTGGTCGCAGAACAGTACGATCTGACGTATAGAAGGCGGCGGTGGTTCAAAAAAAAATTATTTTGGTGAGAAGTGGCAACCACGCCATGTTCTTTAATATATTTTATTTTTTTGAGCCATTCAAAGGAAACAATCTCAGTAGATTTGTAAACACACAGCAAATTGGCCAACGTTATGTAATTCAGTACTTAAGGCCTTTGTAAAGCCAATAGTTAAACCGAGCTAGATTCAGATCTGGAGGACTCTGCGCCTTCGATTCCGACTATAACATATTGGGTAGTAGATTTTAAATGAGGCCGTATGAGCTTCCAAGATTAACTCTGTAGCGGTCTTCCAGAAACGGTAAAGAAATTTTAAAAAAAGGTATTGTTTGATCGTCGGGAGAAGGTGCGTGAGCTAGCTGAAAATGATAGGTATTTCAGAGAGTGCTATACATAACATATTGACCTCGAAAATTTGTAGATGAGAAAGCAGTCCGTATGGTTAGGTTACGTTAGGTTGAAAGTGGCTGCTAAACCAAAGGAAAAGCACACGTAGACTCTGGGGTCCATTGTGATACCACGGGACGAATAGGTGTTCCCCTCAGTCCCCACCGTAGAACCAGTTTGAGCTCCTGATGAAGCCCCTGATATGTGAAATTTCCACATTTGAGAGATCAGAGAAATCGTGAAGAAACGGCGGTCCCAATGTTCGGTCTCGTTCTGGAGAACGCCGGGCAATAGCAAAGGAAGTGCTCTATACTCTCCACCTCCTCCACATCCATAAAGCTACAACAGAAGCCATTTGACGAGACACTGAGGCGTTTAGCGTGTCTCCCTGTGAGGCAGTGCCCAGTGATAACAGCAACTACTGTTAAAATCTCCCCACGGTGCAGTGATAGTAGCGCGCTAGTGCGCTTATGATTTAGAGCCGGCCAGATCTGTCTCGTGATCCTGCACGTTGATCCATTAGCCCATATGTTGTCGGTTATGCCGGCGGTGTGAAGCCGAAGTTCCAGCTTGCAAGATTCCAGGGGTATACCAACACAAGTCTGCTGGAACCCGTAAGGTGACCTGTCTTGCCAACTCGTCAGCTTTACAGTTTCCCGGTATATTCCTGTGCCCTGGGACCCAAATGAGTCTGATGTCGAACTGCTTGGCCATCTCATTTACAGACGTGCGCCAGTTAAGGGTGGTTCTTGTTTTCAGGAACATTGATTCCAAGGACTATCGGAGTAGATGTTGACTGCGGTTGTAGACAGAATATTCCGACCCAACCAGTCAGCAACTTCCTTTATTGCCAGTACCTCTGCCTGATAAACACTGCAGTGGTCTGGCAACCTGCGAGCCAGATTTAGTCGAAGCTCCTTTGAATAGACTCCGAAACCAACTTGACCACACAATTTCGATCCGTCAGTATAGAAATTTATCGAACGCCTGCTACCTGGAACCCCCCCTGACCAGGATTCTCTGGTCGGTATCAGAGTTTGGTAGTGCCGTTCGAATACACTCCTCGGAGTGGTGTAATCCACGTTCAATGGTAAGTTCCTGTTATTCAGGATCACTCCATGGCCACAATTATGACCACGCCATTGTATTGTGCTTCTTAGTCGAATGGCCGATGAGGCCGCCGACTGCTTTCCTAATATGTCCAACGGTATTAGGTGTAAGAGGATGTTCAAGGCATCCGTAGGTGTGGTACTAAGGGCACCAGTGATACACATGGAAGCCATGTGTAGATCCAGTAAGCAATTTTCGGGCTGAAGCCCCACCGCTTACCAATGGTATTTTTGCAGGACTATAAAGCTACAGTCGCCTTCTTCACCCTTCCCTTCAAGTTCCCGCTGAAGTTCAGCTTCCTGTCCAGGAATACACCAAGATACATGGCTCCATCAGAGAAGGCGATATCAGCACCGTAAAGAGACCGCAACTAAGTGCCCAGCTAGATAGCATAGTGAGAGCCCTCTGTAGAATGTCTCTAAGTGTGGATAGAAACTTCCCATTTACGGCTATGGCCACGTCATCAGTATAGGCGACCACGTTGCAGCCTTGTCTCTCCAACGAAAGTAGCATTGACTTCAGCGCTAAGTTCCATAGATGTGGTGACAGAACGCCTCCTTGTGGCGTTGACCTGTTCACGAATCTTGATATTAGAGTCGTTCCCCATTTAGAAGTTATCCGCCTGTTGGCAAGCAGATTTCCAATCAGTGAGATGATCACAGAATTCACTCCTAGACTAGATAGTGCTGCTAATATCGAGTCCGGTGTGACATTGTTAAAAGCCCCTTTCTATATCCAAAAAGGCTGTCATGGTGTATTCTCCTACCGAGAGCGGCTTCTCGAAGGTACTCACAAGCTCGTGAAGAGCTGTTTCGGTTGACCTTCCCTTGCTGTAAGCGTGTTGTCGCGTCGACAGCAGTTTAGGATCAATAACTCTTCGTAAGTATGAATCTATCAAGCGCTCCATTGTCTTCAATAAGAACGATGATACACTTATTGGTCTGAAGTCTTTTGGGACAGTGTGTGAACTTTTTCCAGCTTTTGGAATGAACACCACTTTCGTCTCCCTCCACTTCAGGGGTATATAGTCTAAGTTGACACAGCGAGTGATAGCCATACATAGCCAAAGGGAAATGTAGTCCGACACGTGCTGCAATTCTGGAATGATACCGTCTGGTCCTGGAGATTTGTAAGGTTTGAAGCTTCTAATCGCCCAGTTCAGTGTTGGTATGTTGACTATCTCCGAAGCAATATCCATCGTATTAGCGTCTGAGTATCCTGACACATGAAGCGACGTAGGGGAGTTGCCCGGAAAATCGGTATCCAGTAGCAGGCTAAGTGATTCCCCACTGGAGGTATTCCACACCCCCAATGGATCTTTCAGACAACCTAATGCATGAGGGGTAGAAGCCAGCTGTCCGCAAGATGGGTGCCGCATTTACTAACAATAGAACAAAAACAGCATCGTGAAGAGTGCTCAATATAATCGAGATTTTGCATCGATTTGTAATCATGAACTAGACGCGGGTCCAACCCTTCACAACTAAGATAAAGGAATATTCAAAACAATGGTCTAAAATGGATGAATCTTGCCCAAAGAAGGGGAACACGGTTCCATCTGCAGGCAAGGTTATGCTGTCTGGTTTTTGAGAGGCGCGTGGTAAAATTTTTATTGCCTATGGCTAAAATCAAATACTTAAAGTTCAAATTGTTTCATCACCTTATTCGCCAGAATTAGCTTCCTCGAATTATTTTCTATTTCCAAGCTTGAAAAAATTACTCAGTGGTCAAATGTTTGCCAACAATTAAGTAGATAAACAGTTCTTACTATAAACAAGGTATCGACGTTATTGTGTATTGCTGGGAAAAGTGTATCGCGCTAGAACGATATTATGTTGCGAAATAAAGAAAATTTGTGCCAAATTTGATGTGTTTTCTATATCAGGTCGGGTTGCTCCGGAACCGCCCACGAAGATCGGGTACCCGATTTTAGCATAAATTTATCTTAAGCTTTACAAGTACAACAAATTTCACTTTGAATTTATTTGCATATGGTTTCAGAACATTTGCCTAGTATGATTTTGATAGCGCCAATTTTGGAACTAGCCCATCTAACAGTCATAACCTATATGAAATTGAATATGTTTTTAAGCAAAATTTACATGTCAATTTCACTTAAATTTTGTTAATTTCATAAATTACCTCAAACAGTACTGTTGGGTCCAGGACCCATGGTATGCGCTGTCGACTGTAACTTTCTCATTTATTTTATGTACACACTAGTATGCGCTGTCGCGCTTCGCTACGTCTTACCGAGACTTATTGACACGTTTTATTTCATAATCAATTTCTCCTACGAACTTTGTATTGTGCAATTAAATTTTTTAATTAATTAATTAAATATATTTTTTGGTACTTGCTGTATATACCAGCTGCCCATGAGAAGAATATGGATTTCCAAATTAAATCTGGCAACACTTAACTATTGGCCTTGAATTTAGAATATCATTTGACATTTAATATTTACTTTGTACGGGGAGTGCCACGCCCATTGGTGTGATTCCGCCAGTTTTTTGTCCGAATACTCATATTAATATCTGATGGTCTCATGCATAGTGTCAAGATTTTCCCTTGTATAGTACACCAGTTATATAAAATTTTATATTTACTTTGTATGGGCGGTACCACGCCCACTGCTCCTATCATGCTCCTTTTCTGTTCGACTTATAGGCTCACGCTAATATCCATGACTCTCACTTTACAGTACTCCAGATATATGACATTACTTTTTATGGGAGGTACCACGCCCATTGGTCCGATACCGCCCATTTTATCCGACTACTAACATTAACAATAAATATCTTCAGACAAATTTGCAAAGATGTCTCTCTCATACTACTCGATATATATAATATTGAATTATTATTATGGCTACTAACATAAATAATAGCTGATCTCACAAAAATTTTCAAAGCTCTTTCTGTCATAGTACTCAATATATATTATATTAAAAGTTCACTTTATATGAGAGGTGCCACGCCCACTAAAAATATGAAAGAAATTTATAGCCTACGTCCATCCCTAAGGACCATTCTAAATACTGGAACCAACATTTTCAGACATTACTTCTTTATAATATTAGTATAGATATAATGTTACATATGTTACATATAATATAATGTTACATATAATGTTTTTTTTTTTTTTTTTTGTAAGGCATTATCCAAGTCATCGTCAATCTTCAAAAATTTCTTTCCTCTAATTTTCATGATTGTATTTTAAAAATTCTTTATATAAAAAGTATAACTTAAGTTTAGTATATGACCTGATTTTAGTTAAATAACAAAGTTATGTTTATGATTCACATATTTGTATCCTTCATCGTAAACACTATGTATTCATAGCCACCATTTGTTTGAAGGTTTATTTGTTGTTTGAACAAATAGAATAATAACACGAGGAAGTCATAAAATCTCAGAATGTTTGCTAAAAATATGAAAAAAAGCTAATTAAATGATGTCGAATAGAAGAATAAGTAGCTCTCAATAAGTATCTCTTAGTCATAGGTTGCATAAATATAAAAAGAAATAAATGATTTCCAAAAAAAGAGGAGAACCACTATGCTATCCAGGCTACAGCAAAAAACATGGTGGAGAAAATAGAACTCTTTCTTTCAATTTTAATACATGTACATATTTAATTGAGGCAGAAGCAACGCAGTGATATCACTTCTCAAACAAGAAGGTAATTCTAACTCACCGATTCAGTTTAAAAGTAATGATGACTCACGAAGAAATCGTAAAAAGTAATGAACGATTTAAAAACATAATAAATTTGGATACGCGGGCATCACAAGTAACACAATGCAGGGTAATGGAAAAGGTAGACCAAATGATGTCAAGACGAAATGTTAAGAAAGGAAAAATATTAGACATACTCCTATAAAGGTTTACATTTAAGGACTTCACATTGGGTTATATTTAAACAAGGCACATAATGCCATTCAGTAAGATAGATCAATACAGGGAGGCATATGCACATTAGACCCTCAGAAATATGGCAACTCTTCATTGAATACTGGAATGTACATGAAAATGACGCAATGATTGATTGCAGAATGGTGGACTCAATACTAAGGGACTCAATGCCAAGTAAGAAAATTATAGTCGGTAAAGATCGACTGCACGATACCCTATACCATGCGTTTAAGGACCCTCTCTCTTAGACCCAACTAACTGGATATAGAAAGTAAGCATAAACCAAATTTGAGTGGGATTTTTATTAATTTCTTTGGCTGCAGATATGAAAAAGTTCATATCGGATGCTATATCTATATGGGGACTAGGCCCAAAAATGGACCGCTCATGGCCATGTTTGCTAAAATCTCTTGTATTTTGCAAAAATATACGCAAACAAAATTTGAGAAGAATCAGTGCAATATTTTTGTTTTTTGATAGATTTAAGTGAAGATCGGGAAGCAGCTCTATATGGGGTTATGACTAACAGTTGTCCCATAGGCATCATTTTAGGACTACTCATTAATGGATGTAATAAACGCATATAAACCCAATTTGACTAAGATCTATATGACAATTTGGATCTTATGGCAATTTATGTCGATTTTGTAGGGGTCATTTGTATGGGGGCTAGGTCTGAACAAAGACCGATTCTCACCAATTTCAATAGCGTTCATTCTATGTCCGACAGAAGATTATATACTAAATTTCATGAAAATATATTCATATTTGCGACCTGCAGTTTGATTACAAGGTTTACATGGACACACAGACGGACGGACGGACATCGATAAATCGACTCAAAAATTGATTCTGAGCCGATCGGTATAAATCTATACTTCTATACTAATATAATAAATAGTAATGTGTGCTTGTTTGTTTGTTAGAGGTAATTCCGTAACTACTTATCTGATTTTAAAAATGTTGGTTGCAGTATTTAAAATGGTTCTCAAGGATGGACATAGGCTACCATTTTTGCGATATTTTTAGTGGGCGTGGCACTCCCCATATAAAGTATAAATGTCATATCTGGAGTACTGTACTAGAAAAAAACGTTAGAGTTCATAAGTTATTAATGTAACAGATAAGTGAGCCTGACATCCCCCATACATATATCCGATAAAAATTGGGCGGGGTAGGATTAGTGGAGGTGGCACCTTTCGTAGTAATATGAATTACTACGAAAGCGACAGTCTTAAAACTTTTGACAAGTGCATTAATTATCAATGTGAGTAGCCGCGAAAAATATGGGCAGAATCGCCAGTTCAAAAATAGGCAAATTCAAAAATCGACAAAATCAAAAAATGCACAAACCGAGGACCACGAAAAATAAAAACCGCCAAAAACAAAAATCTTCAAAATCAAAAATGACAAAAACCAAAATTCGGAAAAATCAAAAATCGCCTAAAGCAAAAATCGCTAAAATAAAAAATTGCCAAATGACTTTCTTAATTCAAGGCCAAAAGTTGAGTGTTGCCAGATTTGATTTGGAAAGTCCATATTCTTCTCGTGGTCAGCTCTACGTAACTTACTTCAGCGTAGGAACTCCAAAAAATTTGATAAATTTTCCACCGGATGCTAAAACAAAAAATATTGCTTATCAGCAAGTATTGAAATAAAAAAAATAAATAAAATAAATTAAATAAAATATTTTAATTCCACAATACAAACTTCGTAGGAAAAATTAATTATGAAATAAAACACGACAATAAATCTCGGTAGGTCGAAGCGCGAGAAGGCATACTAGTCTTTATATAAAACAAAAAGTTGTTTTAAATTTAAACTGAAAAATAATATCTATTCTGATGAATATAAGAAACGAACCTAGAAGCCAGGCATAACATATATCGCACTACAACTAATGTTTTACCTTATCAACAATTTCCTTTTAATTCGAACAGCGACAATGTTCATTACGTGGTGTTTTTACGAGACATTAGAGACAACCTAATCATCTTGCTGGAACCGCCGCTCAAATACGCATTAACCATCTTAATATGAGTTTAAATTAAAGCACTGAAATTAAAAATCTGGTAACAAATAAAATAATAATAATATCTTTATATTTTTATAATTTTATATTTATATATTTTTGTATTAATATATTTTAATATTTTTATAGATTTTTATTTTTATATATTTTTGTTTTCATTTTTTATATTTTTATGTAATTATATTTTTATGTTTATATAATTTTATATTCATATATTTATATATTTATTTTATTTTTTAATTTTATATTTTTATTATTTTTTTAATTTTCATATTTTTATATTTTTATATTTTTATATTTTTAATTTTTATATTTTTATATATTTATATATTTATATTTTTATATTTTTATATTTTTATATTTTTATATTTTTATATTTTTATATTTTTATATTTTTATATTTTTGTACTTTTATATTTTTATATTTTTATATTTTTATATTTTTATATTTTTATTTATTTATTTATAAATATATTATACTTATAACTAAATTATTAGTATAATAAAGAAAAGAGCTATGACAACGAGGGTCTTAAGCTTATTTTTATATTTTTATATTTTTATATTTTTATATTTTTATATTTTTATATTTTTATATTTTTATATTTTTATATTTTTATATTTTTATATTTTTATATTTTTATATTTTTATATTTTTATATTTTTATATTTTTAAATTTTGTATTTTTATATTTTACTATTTTTATATTTTTATTTTTTGATATGTTTTTATATTTTTATATATATATATTTTTATATTTTTATATTTTTATATTTTTATATTTTTATATTTTTATATTTTTGTATTTTATAAATTTATTTTTTTATGTTTTTATATTTTTATATTTTTATATTTTTATATTTTTATATTTAAATTTTTATATTTTTATATTTTTATATCTTTTTATATTTTTATATTTTTATATATTTATATTTTTGTATATTTTTAAATTTTTATATTTTTATGTTTTTATATTTTTATGCTTTTATATTTTTATATTTTTATATTTTTATATTTTTATATTTTTATATTTTTGTATTTTTTATATTTTTAAATTTTTATATTTTTATATTTTTATATTTTTTTATTTTTATAATTTTATATTTTTATATTTTTATATTTTTATATTTTTATATTTTTATGTTTTTATATTTTTATGTTTTTATATTTTTATATTTTTATATTTTTATATTTTTATATTTTTATATTTTTATATTTTTATATTTTTATATTTTTATATTTTTATATTTTTATATTTTTATATTTTTTATTTTTATATTTTTATATTTTTATATTTTTTATATATTTAAATTTTTATATTTTTGTACTTTAAATTTTTAAATTTTTATATTTTTATATTTTTACATTTTTATATTTTTATATTTTTATATTTATATATTTTTATATTTTTACATTTTTATATTTTTGTATTATATAAATTTATTTTTTTATGTTTTTATATTTTTATATTTTTATATTTTTATATTTTTATATTTGTAAATTTTTATATTTTTATATTTTTATATTTTTACATTTTTATATTCTTATAAATTTATATTTTTATATTTTTATAGTTTTAAATTTTTATATTTTTATATTTTAATATTTTTGTATATTTATATTTCTATATTTTTATATATTTATATTTTTATATTTTTATATATCTTTATTTCTATATTTTTATATTTATATATTTTTATATTTTTATATGATTTTATATTTTTATATATTTATATTTTTACATTTTTATATTTTTTTATTTCAATAAATTTATATTTTTATATGTTTTTATATTTTTATATTTTGATATTTTTATATTTTTACAATTTTATATTTCTGTATTTTTATAAATTTATATTTTTATAGTTATAAATTTTTATATTTTAATAATTTCATATATTTATATCTCTATATTTTTATATATTTATATTTTTATATTTCTTTATTTCTATATTTTTATATATTTTTATTTTTTTATATTTTTATATTTTTATATTTTTATATTTTTATATTTTTATATTTTTATATTTTTATATTTTTATATTTTTATATTTTTATATTTTTATATTTTTATATTTTTATATTTTTATATTTTTATATTTTCATATTTTTATATTTTTATATTTTTTTATTTTTATATTTTTATATTTTTATAATTTTATATTTTTATATTTTTATATTTTTATATTTTTATATTTTTATATTTTTATATTTTTATATTTTTATATTTTTAATATTTTTATATTTTTATATTTTTATATTTTCATATTTTTATATTTTTATATTTTTATATTTTTTTATTTTTATATTTTTATATTTTTATTTTTTTATATTTTTATATTTTTATAATTTTATATTTTTATATTTTTATATTTTTATATTTTTATAATTTTATATTTTTCTATTTTTTATGTTTTTATATATTTTTTTTTATAAACTTATATTTTTATACTTTTATATATTTTTATTTTCTTTTTTATATTTTTATATTTTTATATTTTTTTTTTTTTTTTTTTTTTGTAAACTTATATTTTTATATTTTATATTTTTATATTTTTATAATTTTTTATTTTTCTATTTTTTATATTTTTATATTTTTATGTTTTTATATTTTTTTTTTTATAAACTTATATTTTTATACTTTTATATATTTTTATTTTCTTTTTATATTTTTATATTTTTATATTTTTATAATTTTATATTTTTATATTTTTATATTTTTATATTTTTATATTTTTATATTTTTATATTTTTATATTTTTATATTTTTATATTTTTATATTTTTATATTTTTATATTTTTATATTTTTATATTTTTATATTTTTATATTTTTATATTTTGATATTATTATATTTTTATATTTTTATATTATTTCATTTTTACATTTTATATTTTTATAATTTTATATTTTTATATTTTTATATTTTTATATTTTTATATTTTTATATTTTTATATTTTTATATTTTTATATTTTTATATTTTTATATTTTTATATTTTTATATTTTTATATTTTTATATTTTTATATTTTTATATTTTTATATTTTATATTTTTATATTTTTATATTTTTATATTTTTATATTTTTATATTTTTATATTTTTATATTTTTATATTTTTATATTTTTATATTTTTATATTTTTATATTTTATATTTTTATATGTTTATATTTTTAAATTTTTAAATTTTATTATTTGCATATATTTTTGGAATTAAAAAAAACTGTTTTTGTAAAAGTTTAATATAAATTCGTTTAATAATCGACTGTGTAAAACAAATTCCATACTACGTGGGTAGATTTTCAGAAACAATATTCGGTTAGGCTGCAGTAATTAAGAGAAATGAAGCTGCTGGATTTTCTTTCCTTCCTGAAATTTGCCATAATATTTAAATTATAAGATCAAAATTTTGATCACAAAATCAAATCGTACCGTATGAACCGGAGCTTTATCGTGTTGGCAGGTTCGTGCCATAGATGCAAATAAAGTAATTCTTTGTGCAACTGCGCCTTGTAATATGTTTTTGTAAAAAGGGCTGATTCGCAAACCAAAAATTTGAAAAAAATTTTTCCAGTCTTTTCCAGTATTTTTTTTTATCACTTTTTAAAGCCATCAAGTATTGTTAATTATTTTTAAAGTTCATAGTAAGAAATTTATGTTCATTTTGATGTAGCCTTCACTGTATAACAATTTAATTTTAAACAATAACAATAACGATAATTAAACAATAAAAGTTAATTTGCTAAAATGAAATATTCGATATATTGTTTAATAGTAAAATTAAAATTGATACATAACAAAAACAGTATACCAAAAAAGCCAAACCACTAATAATAAATTATTTTAAAGCAAACATAAATTAAAAAAAAAAGTATCTAAAACTTCAGTAACAATTAACTGCATTTTAAATTCAACAGATTTATGAAACATACACATACTAGTGAATATACAAAGTTATAAAAACACAAGCGAACACAAATCAAAACTTATAGTCGGTCTAGACAGACTTTACGATATCCTACACTATGATTTTAGAGAAAATGTTTTAGGTTTAAATAATTAAGTAAAGAAAATAAGCTTGAAACAAATTTGAGTGGCTTAGTTATTTAACTGTGGGCTGCAGATTAAACAGGAGTATTAAGTTCGGCTGTGCCGAATCTCTGATACCCGCCACCCGTGTTCTAAACTCATTATTGGAACCAAGATTTTTAGCACCAGGAGGCAATAACTGTGGATTTCACATTGTCATGGCTAGATTTTTTACAATGATTTTTAAAATTAATAATATAATTACAAATGTAACACGTACAATTACATTTTTATTTGTTAGTATATTAGCGATTCAGTCACACTTTTTTGCTTGTTTTTGTTCGCATGGACAAAACAAACAAGAACACAAGCAACAAGCAATCAAAAAAGTTCTGTTACAAATAAATATTTTTCATTATTTTTACTGTTCCATATGAAATTTTATCGAAATATCTTTACATTTTCTTACATTATTCCTCAGCTGTTGGGCCTAGAAGCTCCAAAGGCAATACCAAACTGCTGCAGATTATCACGAACATCTTAAACCTAAGGACGACGACCTGCTCGATTTATTGCGGACAAGAGAATGTTTTCAACAGACAGACAGACGGACATCGCTGATCGACTTCTCCTTTTATAAGGATCAAGAATATATACAGTTTATGGTAGGGAGGTAAAAAGGGAATATAAGCTCATTGGTAATGAGGTTAAAAAGTTCATACCGTTTGCTATATGTGGACTAGTTAAAAAATGAATTGATCATGGCCATGTCTAATACAATCTTTCCGTTTTCTCAAAAACATATATAACCCAAATTTAGAAAACAGATTATGCAATAGTTTTTTAAAAATTTATATAAAAATAGATCGGGTTGTAGGTTTATATGGGGTTATAATTAAGAATTGATTTAAAGGGTTAATATTTAGAGTACTAAATAAAGGGTGTAATAAACACACAAACAAAATTAGACCGACATCTACATCATAATCCGATGTTGTATCAATTCAAATCGATCTCATATGGGTCATTTGAATGGGGAGGTCTGAACATTAAGCGCTTTTCACCAATTTCAATAGCAATCGACTTATGGTCGACAATTGCTTATACGGGTATGAAATTTTATCGAACTGGACAGAAATCTCTGACCTCTAATTATACCCTATACCACTATGTGGTTTGGGTTTAATGACTTTGTGCTGCTGTTTGTAACAACCAAACATATTTGATCTACACCCATCTTTAATTATACCGATCGAATCAGAATCACTATCTGATTCGATTTAACGATGTCCGTCCGTCCGTCCGTCCGTCCGTCTGTGTGTCCATGTAAAGGTTGTAATCAAACTGCAGGTCGCAAATATGAATATATTTTGCTGAAATTTGGCACGTAAGCTTCTATCGGCCATGGGATGAACGCTGTTGAAATTGGTGAGAATCGGTCCATGTTCAGACCTAGCCCCCATACAAATGACCCCTATGAAATCAACATATATTGCCATAAGATCCAAATTATCATACAAATCTTAGTCAAATTGGGTTTGTATGTACATATTACATCCATTAATTAGTAGTCCAAAAATGATCCCTATTGGACAACTCTTAGTCATAGGCCCCATATAGAGCTGCTTCCCGATCTTCACTTAAATAAATCAAAAAACAAAAATATTGCACTGATTCTTCTCAAATTTTGTTTGTATATATTTTTGCAAAATACAAGAGACTTTACCAAACATGGTCAGGATCGGTCCATTTTTGGGCCTAGTCCTCATATAGATATAGCATCCGATATGAACTTTTTCATTTCTGCAGCCGAAAAAATTAATAAAAATTGCACTCAAATTTGGTTTATGCTTATTTTCTATATCCAGTTAGTTGGGTCTATGAGATAGGGTCTCTAAACACATGGTATAGGGTATCGTATAGTCGGTCTAGACCGACTATAATTTTCTTACTTGTTTCATTTTTAATTTATTTATTTATTCTTAGTTGATTCTTAGTTGATTGGTATAATAAGAGATGGGTCTGGATCAAATATTTTTGTAAATTAGAAATATCACCGTCAAATTATACTAGGGCGGTCCAATAATAACCCGAACTGACGTATAGATGGCGGCAGTATGATTCAAAATATTACTTTGGTGAAAAGTGGCAACGTTATTGAAAAATGGAAAAAATTGGTAAAAAGGGTTGCCACACTTAAATTATTTTTGTCAAGTCTATGGGACATAATTGTTATTAACTTTTCTTAAGATTTGTTAGATTTGCGTTGATATTATAGGATAAATATTAGAAACTGACAAATATTACAGAATAACCTTTGAATGTATTAGAAATATTTCAAATGCTTAAACTTCATCAAAACGTTATAAATTGGATAAAAAAATAAAATGAAATTTTAAATATTTGAACTCTTTTTGATTTCTTAATTTTACCATTGGGCTACAAACCGTTCATTAATTCAAAAATACCGTTAAATTATCGATGTTTTGTGCGAATTACTCGAGTCTTAAAGGAGATTTTCTGAAAAAAAACACACTTAAAAAAATCTTTGAGTATTTTATTTGGGGTGTAAACTAGGGTGGATAATTACTGTTACTCCATGTTTTCATCGCGATTTTGGTACTATGGGCCATAACAAGTATATTTGCCCAAGGAGCCATAACTCTAAAGTCGTTTTCGAGCCTGCCAAAATTTCCATTAAGATATTTTCATGATGTTTTCCGTAAAACTCATTTAAATGTAAAAAAAATTATTGAAAATGTGTAAACCGGGGGTTTTTTTTTTTGGGTCAGGAAATCCATTTTTACATTTATTTTTATTCTTAGCAGCCGCCAGGGGGCGTTTTCGTGCATTTTTGTGGATTTTTTCACCTTTTGGGGGAAAATTTAGAATATTATTGCACAAATCGACGATCTTTGACTTTCCCATATTTAAAATAACCCAAGCTATTCAGCGCTGATAATTATGTGGAGTACCCATAAAGTCAAAAAATTCGTTTTTTATATTTGTTCATTCAAAGAGTAATTTGAATGAACAATTTGACCCTCCCTAGTAAACACACCTTAAGAATTAAATATTGTCGTGCGTTTTGGCAGACCAGCTATATCAACTTCTTCGGAGGTCGCTTTCCATTACTAAATCATGTGTCAACAAGAAAAGAAATCGGGTAAGCCCTACTAGAAATTAAAACAAAGTTTTCGCTATGACAATTTTAACTTGACTGAGCCACTAAAAGCTTCAAAAAATTAGCAGAATTTTTAATTATAATGCTTTAAATTAAATATATTTTCTATTATTTTGTAACCATTTATTAATTCTAGCAGAGCTCAGCCCTCGAAATTCTAGTGCAAATTCTAGGAAAACTTTTTTCATTCAATTATAAACTCAAGATTCTATGAGAGCCTAAAGGTATGCTAATCAATTTTAGCCAATTCACAATTCAACACAGAATTAATAGACACGCACACAACATTTTACAGTTTCTTATATTAAACTTAAACATGTGTTTTATGTATGTGTTAGTAGCAATTTTAGATGCATTTTAATCAAAAAAATTCACCAGATGGTGCAAATCTGCAAATATGGTGGAAAGCTCAAAAGAAATACCTTTTACAACAAAAGAAATACCTTTTTTATCAAAATCGGTTGATAATTGATTGCTTTAAAAGTGGTCACAAGAAATATTTAAAAACTGAACATTGTCTAAGCCGATTAATTCGTCAATTCAATATTAGATGAACTTTGGCGCCTATTTCGGCGGTAGCTACAACACTAAATAAAGAGTCGACGGCTGCGCCAGACCGTTTAAGTCGCATGACTTGGACATCTGCGCACACGGAGTATAATACTACATACACCTTCATGAAGGAAATGATACAAATGCAACTAAATGCATCAACATTTACAGCTATGGCACACACAAAACTAAATTTGGAAAAACAACAATAACAAGATCATATTTTTTACAATTTCATTGAAATCTCAGGACCTATTGAACCGACGATCTATTGCATCAGTGATTAATTTTCACTAAAAATGAGCAACCCAGTTGACCAATTGAGGGCGTTATAGTGATTTCCCTAGACGGACATCGTTTTATCAACTCTGCTGATTAAAAGGATCAGGAATATATGTACATTTTATGGGGAGCAGATTTTTTGCTAATTACACTGTACAAATATTCCGACTATTGCAATTTTTAAATATTCTCTAAATTTTCATACCGTTTAAATTTAAGTCAATGGCTTTCCTTTTTTGCCAATATTTATTAATATATCTTTATTATTGTGTTTTTATAAAAAAAAAGCTTTGATTTCTTATATAGAACGAATTAATTTCTATCTGAAAAATAAAATTACTATTGGGGAGGGTATAATAATTCAATCAAAATGCTTGAAAGATCCAAAACTAATAACAGTTTTATTTTTGCTTTTCCTGTTCGATTTACGTAAATATAATTGAAAATTGAAAGTTTCCTTCAAATTGGTGTCAAATCTTTAGTTATATCTTCATTAAATTCTAAAGGGGATCGCCGAGTATAAAGTGCCTCTTTCTTTAAGATTTTCATTAATTTTTTTGAGTTATTAAGTTAGCTAAGTTAAATATCTAAAATATAATTTTGTACCTTATTTGCGAAAATGCTAAATATTTCTAGGTATAAAAAATATATAGTCAAATATATAAATCGTTGGCAAAATTAAGTAAAACACAACTAGTTGTGACGCCTCTCTATGCTAGTTTTCGTATACAATTGCGGCAGTAATTTTTATCTCATATCATGATTTTTTTAGCTGGTATAATTCTCTTTAAAAAGGGGGTTTTCAAATAAGTTTTGAAATATTTTTTTTTTTGTTTCACAGAAGAAGAATTTCGTATTTTTTCTTTAAAAAAATTAGCTTTGGGCAAGAAAATAAAACGGAGATAAGTGTGACGGTGATCTTTTTTGCTCTGCACTGTAGCAAAAGAATTTCTGGTACAGGCAGAATAAGAAAGAAGAAAAAAATAATAACCTTGATCTTGAAATTATTTTCAAGTTCAAGTATGTACAAATAAACAACACCTTATATGTTAATAGGTTGATGGCATTTTTTTTTTATGGCGTATTTTTTCTCTTCATTGTGTTGAAGTAAATCATGAACACATTCATATGCAATCATGCTGGTCAAACCACGTATTTTCTTGTATTGATCTCACTTGCTCTCATAGTCATATATGTGTGTGACTGTTATAAATACTAGAGAATATTATGAATGCATATGAATGTTCTCACTGAATTGCTGGTGATTTTGTTTGTTTAATAAACAGGTTCTTATCTGCAGAGGAATGAATGAAGAAGTGTAGCTTGATTAACAAGATTTTAAAATTAAACAAGGAGTTGAAATTGAATCGTGGAATAACAAGGTTGAGGAAAAACCTGAAATTAAAATTAATAATTTAAAATGTAGTTTAAGAAAGAAATATTTTAGTGTTTAAGAAAGTAAAGTAAAGTTAAATAAATAAAAATTGCATATTGTTAAAAAAAAAAAAAATTGTTTTGCATATAAGAACTTAAAAAAAGGAAGAAAAATTTAAAGATTAAGAAAATTAAAAATAAGTGTAAGAAAAATCCAAGTTTAAAATAAAGACATAAAATTAAAATTAAAAAGTGTTAAAAAATTAAGAAATTATAAATAAATTAAAAGTCGCAATATAACAACTATCTACTTGATGCTGTTACTAAGTTGCTGCCGTTGATAATCCAATACAACAACATATGTAAGAAGAACTTTATCAAAAACAACAATAAAATAAATAACCATAAATTAGAAAAAGATCAACCCAATCAAGGTGAACATATTTTAAGCTAACATGTCGTCTGTTTCGTACAGTACAGTTCAGTCGCTAAATATTAATTATTTTTATATATTAATATAATATTATCAACTAATTAATAACTAATTATAAAGAGATCTTAAAACAAAATTATGAAACAATATATATGTGAAACTCGTCAAAGAGAAACAAATTTATATACATACATACTTTATATAAATAAAAGACGAAAAAGGAAGGAACCTACATACATATGTACATATTCTACGATATTACTTTAAAACAACAACAAATAAACATTAATTTAAAATATTAACAATACGAAAGAAACAATACCAAATTAGGTATTTATTATGTAAACCAACTACCAAAAAAAAAAAAAACAAAAAAAAAATTTGCTAAGTTAAAATTTTCTAAACATAAATTTTTTTAAATATAAAAATTTTCTGAATGTAAATTTTTTTTATATATAAAATATTTTCTAAATATAAAATTTTTTAAATATATAAATTTTCTAAATATAACATTTCGCTAAAATTTTCCTCAACTTCAAATTCTTTTCTGTAAATATCAAACTAAGCTAATATGTTTCTAATTATAAAATTAAACAAAAAAAAAAAAATTTGCTAAGTTAAAATTTTCTAAACATAAATTTTTTAAATATAAAAATTTTCTGAATGTAAATTTTTTTTATTATAAAATTTTCATAAATATAAATTGTGCTAAAATTAAATAGTGCTAAATTCAAATTGATAAAGTTAAAATTTTGTTTAAATTAAAATTTTCCTATACTAAAATTATCTTCCTAAATATGTATAAAATTTTGCTAGAATTTAAAGTTTTCCTAAACATTAAAATTTCTGTAAAAAATAAAATTTTGCGAAAATTTAAAAATATCCTAAAATTAAAATTTTTCTTAAACATAGAGTGTTTAAAGTTACCATAAAAATGTTGATAAATTTAATTTAAAATTAAAACCCTTAAAATGAAGGGTAAATAAAAATTTATAAAACCCAATGTAGAAAACCAAACCAAACCTAATTTTGTCATTGCAGTGGGTTACCTCCAATTAAGATGGAGTCGAGGTAACATGGTTGGGAGGGCAAAAGGGGCAGAACACCTCGTC
>OY821521.1:155870568-156053497 GCA_963682025.1 Cordilura impudica | reverse complement strand
AAATACTGAGTTACCCAAAGCGATCTTAGCTTTATATACGTTTGAACCACAAGTGTATCTACGTGGCTTGACCAAGTCAAGTTGTTATTGAAAACTATGCCAAGATTTTTTACCTTTTTTACAATCTCGATTTTCTGATGGTTTATTAGTATATCATGTTCAAGAACAGGCTGAAAAGTTTTTTTTAGAATAATCAAACATTTTGATTTATGCGGGTTGAGATAAAGTCCATTTGCAGTGGCCCAAAAATATATTTTATTAAGGTCATAGTTTAACTTTTCAACATTTTCTTCTATGGAGCTTACTGGACTACTCAGATACAGCTGAACGTCGTCCGCATACATGTGTATTTTGCAGTGAGATAGTTGTTGTGGCAAATCATTGGAATAGATGGAAAAAAGAAGTGGACCCAGAATCGATCCTTGAGGTACGCCTCTCGTGAGTGTTACAGGTCTTGAGGTCGAATTATTAACGTATACAGATTGAGTCCGATTTGTGAGGTATGAATGTAAAAGCTGCGTAGAAGTGGATGAAAAGTTAAAAAAGTGTTTTAGCTTCATACATAGTGTTTGATGGTTTACTGTATCGAACGCCTTTGAATGGTCGAGAAGTACCAAAAAGTTTATGTTACCACAATCAAGTTCACGTCTTATGTTCTCGGTTACATTAACCAAAGCTGTAGTACAACTGTGGTTAGAACGAAATCCGGACTGCTTGTCAGACATTAGTTGATTTTCGTTTATATAATTGCTCATATGTAGATGTAGTAGTTTTTCCATTACTTTTGATAGAAAGCTTAATATAGCTATTGGGCGATACTCCGTTTTCGATTTTGGAATAGGTATTATTTTTGCATATTTCCATTTAGTAGGGAAAGAACTTGATGTAATAATGGTGTTAAATAGGTGTGTTATTTTGACACTTTATATTTTCTCTATAGTAGAAGCTGAGGCGGTTCCCCATAATTGTGTACCGTTACACCAAATGGGTTTCATGATCGAATTATATATCAATAACATGCAATCAAGACTTAGCTTTGAATTTCTGCCAATTAGCCACGTAAGTTGAACTAATTTTAATTTTACTTGTATTAATTTTGATTCTATGTGTTTGTTCCAAGTAAGGCGACGGTCAAGATGAAGTCCCAAATATTTTACGTCAGAATGTTGCGGTATTTGCTGATTGTTTATTCGGATTTGAGGGCATGTTTGTCGTCTGAGCGTAAAAGTAACGTGAATAAGTTTTTGTTCATTAATTCTTATTTTCCACCTGTGTAACCAGTACTCCAATTGAAAAACGTGTTGTTGTGAAAGTGTAGACGCTGTTGAGGGGTCCTTATGAATACTCAAAATTGCCCTGTCATCTGCAAAGGTTGAAGTTTTCGTGTTTTCATTAGTGGGCATGTCCGCTGTATTAAGGAATATATAATAGCGGACCCAGAACACTGCCCTGTGCAACACCAACTTTTATATCCTGAGAGGGGCTTGTAAAGTTGCTCTCTTTTACTGAGAATTTCCTATTAATTATTAGCTTTCTCCATTAGTTTATGAACGTTTGGGGGCAGCAATGTTTAAATTTTATGGAGTAGACCCTCGTGGCAAACCACTATTGCGAAACGTCAATAGAAAGAGAAGAGTAGACCTTTTTTTCTTCAAGTTATTTTCTTATAGCGCTTACTAACCTATGGACTTGCTCAATGGTGCTGTGTCTTCGCCTAAGAGGAAATAGGGTTTAAATCACTCCGTGACAGGGCGTGACTATCTCTAATTTAAGACTTGGTCGCAACAAATCAGAGGACCAAGTTTCAGATTGATTGGATGAGGGGAAATGGAGTTTAAATCACTCCGTGACTGTGCGTGACTATGAGTGACTGTGTCTGACTATCTTAAAATTAATCCTAGGCCACAACAAGTCTATTTGCAAAGCTTCAGATCGATTGTATGAGGAGAAGTGAGGTTTTTATCTCGCCGTGACTGTGCTTGACAATGCGTAACTTGCGTGACTATATCAAAGTTAATCTATAGTTACAACAAGACTATAGAGCAAGTTTTAGATCAATTGGATGAGGGGAATGGGGTTGCCCCATGGCAGACAGATAGCCAGACATTGCCCTATTTTGTAAGCTCGTCTTTTATAAAACACTAATGTGTTCGTCAAATGAAGAACTTTATAAACATATTGCTTCGGTTTTGTACTACCCTGTTGCAAAATGGGGACATCGGAACAACTCTAATAAAACTAAAACTATGAAACCTATCTCCCAAAGACCATGTATGTATTCGGTTAAATATTATGGAGAATTTAATTAAAATTATAATGACCTTTTGGGTAACAAACTTAATTTAAAATGGTTTATGCAGTCCGTTAGACAAATCGTTGGGCTCCAGAGTGCGGTTTGAATGATACTAAATTTGCTGGAGGATAATTTAAAGCACATGTGAAAAACCGACGCATTTTTACTCTTCTTTCCTCTACATAAATATGAGATTCGGTCCATCAGCTTTGCTTCGTCAATCACATCTTTAAATTGTACGGTATTATGATACGACCCACCAGGATTGTTATTAATCCGTAACTCATCACTCCAAAAATAAAGAGAGTAGTCATAGTTCCTATACATGAGGGTGGTCGCAGAACAGTACGATCTGACGTATAGAAGGTGGCGGTGGTTCAAAAAAAAATTATGTTGGTGAGAAGTGGCAACCACGGCATGTTGTTTAATATTTTTTTTTTTTTTGAGCCATTCAAAGGAAACAATCTCAGTAGATTTGTAAACACAGAGAAAATTGGCCAACGTTATGTAATTCAGTACTTAAGGCCTTTGTCCCAACAATAGTAAAACCGAGCTAGATTCAAATCTGGAGGACTCTACGCCTTCGATTCTGACTATAACATATTGGGTAGTAGATTTTAAATTAGGCCGTATGAGCTTCCAAGATGAACTCTGTAGCGGTCTTCCAGAAATGGTAAAGAAATTTCAAAAAAATGGATTGTATGATCGTCGGCAGAAGGTGTGTGAGCTAGCTGAAAATGATAGGTATTTCAGAAAGTGTTATACATAACATATTGACCTCGAAAATTTGGAGATGAGAAAGCTGTCCGCAAGACGGGTGCCGCATTTACTAACAATAGAACAAAAACAGCGTCGTGAAGAGTGCTCAATAGAGTCGAGATTTTGCGTCGATTTGTAACCATGAACTAGACGTGGGTCCAACCCTTCACACCTATGATAAAGGAATATTCAAAACAGTGGTCTGAAATGGATAAATCTTGCCCAAAGAAGGGGAAGACGGTTCCATCTGCAGGCAAGGTTATGCTCTCTGGTTTTTAAGAGGCGTGTGGTAAAATTTTTATTACCTATTGCTAAAATCAAATACTTAATGTTCAAATTGTTTCATCACCTTATTCGCCAGAATTAGCTTCCTCGAATTATTTTCTATTTCCAAGCTTGAAAAAATTACTCAGTGGTCCAATGTTTGCCAACAATTAAGGAGATAAACAGTTCTTACTATAAACAGGGTATCGACGTTATTGTATATTGCTGGGAAAAGTGTATCGCGCTAAAACGATATTATGTTGCGAAATAAAGAAAATTTGTCCCAAATTTGATGTGTATTCTATATCAGGTCGGGTTGCTCCGGAACCGCCCACGACGATCAGGTTTCCGATTTTACTTTAAGTTTATTTGCATATGGTTTCAGAACATTTGCTTAGTATGATTTTGATAGTGCCGTTTTTGGAACTAGCCTCATCTAACAGTCATAACCTATATGAACTTGAATATATTTTCAAGCAAAAATTATATGGCAATTTCACTTAAGCTTGGTTAATTTCATTAATTACCTCAAACAGTACTGTTGGTTCCAGGACTCATTGTAAGCACTGTCGACTGTAACTTTCTCAGGGATTTTCCAAATTAAATCTGGCAACACTTAACTATTGGCCTTGAATTTAGAATATCATTTGACATTTAATAATTACTTTATATGGGGAGTGACATGTTTTTTGTCCTAATACTCATATTAATATCTGACAGTCTCATGCAGTGTCAACATCTTCCCTTTTATAGTACACCAGTTATATGATATTACATATTTAATTTGTATGGGCGGTGCCACGCCTACTGCTCCGATCATGCTCCTTTTCTGTTCGACTTATAGGCTCACGCAAAGATCCATGAATCTCACTTTACAGTACTCCAGATATATGAAATTACTCTTTATGGGAGGTACCATGCCCATTGGTCCGATACCACCTATTTTTTCCGACTACTAACATAAATAATAAATATCCTGAGACAAATTTCCAAAGATGTCTCTCTCATGCCACTCGATATATATAATATTGAATTATCACTTTTTGTGGGAGGTGCCACACCCACTTAACCGATTCACTCATTTTCGACATGACTACTAACATAAATACTTGCTGATCTCACAAAAATTTCCAAAGCTCTTTCTGTCATAGTACTCAATATATATTATGGGAGGTGCCACACCCACTAAAAATATGAAAGAAATTTATAGCCTATGTCCATCCTTAAGGACCATTTTAAATACTGGAACCAACATTTTTGAAATCAGATATTACTTCTTTATAATATTAGTATAGATATATATTGTTTTTTTTTTTTTTTTGTAAGGCATTATCCAAGTCATCGTCAATCTTCAAAAATTTCTTTCCTCTAATTTTCATGTTTGTATTTTAAAAATTCTTTATATAAAAAGTATAACTTAAGTTTAGTATATGACCTGATTTTAGTTAAATAACAAAGTTAAGTTTATGATTCACATATTTGTATCCTTCATCGTAAACACTATGTATTCATAGCCACCATTTGTTTGAAGGTTTATTTGTTGTTTGAACAAATAGAATAATAACACGAGGAAGTCATAAAATCTCAGAATGTTTGCTAAAAATATGAAAAAAAAGCTAATTAAATGATGTCGAATAGAAGAATAAGTAGCGCTCAATAAGTATCTCTTAGTCATAGCTTGCTTAAATATAAAAAGAAATAAATGATTTCCAAAAAAAGAGGAGAACCACTATGCTATCCAGGCTACAGCAAAAAACATGGTGGAGAAAATAGAACTCTTTCTTTCAATTTTAATACATGTACATATTTAATTGATGCAGAAGCAACGCAGTGATATCACTTCTCAAACAAGAAGGTAATTCTTACTCACCGACTCAGTTTAAAAGTAATGATGACTCACGAAGAAATCGTAAAAAGTAATGAACGATTTAAAAACATAATGAATTTGGATACGCGGGCATCACAAGTAACACAATGCAGGGTAATGGAAAAGGTAGCCCAAATGATGGCAAGACGAAAAGTTAAGAAAGGAAAAATATTAGACATACTCCTATAAAGGTTTACATTTAAGGACTTCACATTGGGTTATATTTAAACAAGGCACATAATGCCATCCAGTAAGATAGATCAATACAGGGAGGCATATGCACATTAGACCCTCAGAAATATGGCAACTATCATTGAATACTGGAATGTACATGAAAATGACGCAATGATTGGTCTAAACCGACTATACGATACCCTATACCATGCGTTTAGGGACCCTATCTCTTAGACCCAACTAACTGGATATAGAAAGTAAACATAAACCAAATTTGAGTAGGATTTTTATTAATTTTTTTGGCTGCAGATATGAAAAAGTTCATATCGGATGCTATATCTATATGGGGACTAGGCCCAAAAATGGACCGCTCATTGCCATGTTTGCTAAAGCCTCTTGTATTTTGCAAAAATATACGCAAACAAAATTTGAGAAGAATCAGTGCAATATTTTTGTTTTTTGATAGATTTAAGTGAAGATCGGGAAGCAGCTCTATATGGGGCCTATGACTAAGAGTTGTCCCATAGGAATCATTTTAGGACTACTCATTAACGGATGTAATAAACGCATATAAACCGAATTTGACTAAGATCTATATGACAATTTGGATCTTATGGCAATTTATGTCGATTTTATAGGGGTCATTTGTATGGGGGCTACGTCTGAACAATGACCGATTCTCACCAATTTCAATAGCGTTCATTCTATGTCCGACAGAAGTTTATATACTAAATTTCATCAAAATATATTCATATTTGCGACCTGCAGTTTGATTACAAGGTTTACATGGACACACAGACGGACGGACGGACATCGATAAATCGACTCAAAAATTGGTTCTGAGCCGATCGGTATAAATCTATACTTCTATACTAATACAATAAATAGTAATGTGTGCTTGTTTGTTTGTTAGAGGTAATTACGTAACTACTTATCTGATTTTAAAAATGTTGGTTGCAGTATTTAGAATGGTTCTCAAGGATGGACATAGGCTACCATTTTTGCGATATTTTTAGTGGGCGTGGCACTTCCCATATAAAGTATAAATGTCATATCTGGAGTACTGTACTAGAAAAAACGTTAGAGTTCATAAGTTATTAATGTAACAGATAAGTGAGCCTGACATCTCATATATATATCCGATAAAAATTGGGCGGGCTAGGATTAGTGGAGGTGGCACCTCCTATAGAAAAAAAATATGAATTACTACGAAAGCGACTGTCTTAAAACTTTTGACAAGTACATTAATTATCAATGTGAGTAGCCGCGAAAAATATGGGCAGAATCGCCAGTTCAAAAATAGGCAAATTCAAAAATCGACAAAATCAAAAAATGCACAAACCGAGGACCACGAAAAATAAATACCGCCAAAAACAAAAATCTTCAAAATCAAAAACGGCAAAAACCAAAATTCGGAAAAATCAAAAATCGCCTAAAGCATAAATCGCTCAAATAAAAAATTGCCAAATGACATTCTTAATTCAAGGCCAAAAGTTGAGTGTTGCCAGATTTGATTTGGAAAGTCCATATTCTTCTCGTGGTCAGCTCTACGTAACTTGCTTCAGCGTAGGAACTCCAAAAAATTTGATAATTTTCCACCGGATGATAGAACAAAAAATATTGCTTATCAGCAAGTATTGAAAAAAAAAAATAAAATAAATTAAATAAAATATTTTAATTCCACAATACAAACTTCGTAGGAAAAATTAATTATGAAATAAAACACGACAATAAATCTCGGTAGGTCGAAGCGCGACAAGGCATACTAGTCTTTATATAAAACAAAAAGTAGTTTTAAATTTAAACTGAAAAATAATATCTATTCTGATGAATATAAGAAACGAACCTAGAAGCCAGGCATAACATATATCGCACTACAACTAATGTTTTACCTTATCAACAATTTACTTTTAATTCGAACAGCGACAATGTTCATTTCGTGGTGTTTTTACGAGACATTAGAGACATCCTAATCATCTTGCTGGAGCCGCCGCTCAAATAGGCCGCATTAACCATCTTAATATGAGTTTAAATTAAAGCATTGAAATTAAAAATCTGGTAACAAATAAAATAATAATAATATCTTTATATTTTTATAATTTTATATTTATATATTTTTGTATTTATATATTTTAATATTTTTACAAATTTTTATTTTTATATATTTTTGTTTTCATTTTTTATATTTTTATGTAATTATATTTTTATGTTTATATAATTTTATATTGATATATTTATATATTTATTTTATTTTTTTATTTTATATTTTTATTTTTTTTATTTTCATATTTTTATATTTTTAATTTTTATATTTTTATATTTTTATATTTTTATATTTTTATATTTTTATATTTTTATATTTTTATATTTTTATATTTTTATATTTTTATATTTTTATACTTTTATATTTTTACATTTTTATATTTTTATATTTTTAAATTTTTATATATTTATATTTTTATATTTTTATATTTTTATATTTTTATATTTTTATATTTTTATATTTTTATATTTTTATATTTTTATATTTTTATATTTTTATATCTTTATATTTTTATTTTTTTGTATTTTTATATTTTTATATTTTTATATTTTAATATTTTTATATTTTTATATATTTATATTTTTATATTTTTATATTTTTATATTTTTATATTTTTATATTTTTATATTTTTATATTTTTATATTTTTATATTTTGATATGTTTTTATATTTTTATATTTATATATTTTTATATTTTTATATTCTTATATTTTTATATTTATATATATTTGTATTTTATAAATTTATTTTTTTATGTTTTTATATTTTTATATTTTTATAATTTTATATTTTTATATTTTTAAATTTTTATATTTTTATATTTTTATATTTTTATATTTTTATATTTTTATATTTTTATATTTTTATATTTTTATATTTTTATATTTTTATATTTTTATATTTTTATTTTTTTATATTTTTATATTTTTACATTTTTATATTTTTATATTTTTATATTTTAATATTTTTATATTTTTATATTTTTATATTTTTATATTTTTTTATTTTTATATTTTTATATTGTTTTATTTTTATATTTTTATATTTTACTATTTTTATATTTTGATATGTTTTTATATTTTTATATTTATATATTTTTATATTTGTAATTTTTATATTTTTATATTTTTATATTTTTATATTTTTATATTTTTATATTTTTATATTTTTATATTTTTTTATTTTTATATTTTTATATTTTTATATTTTTATATTTTTATATTTTTATATTTTTATATTTTTATATTTTTATATTTTTATATTTTTATATTTTTATATTTTTACATTTTTATATTTTTATATTTTTATATTTTTATATATTTTTATATTTTTATATATTTATATTTTTATATTTTTATATTTTTATATTTTTATATTTTTATATTTTTATATTTTTATATTTTTATATTTTTATATTTTTATATTTTTATATTTTTATATTTTTATATTTTTATATTTTTATATTTTTATATTTTTATATTTTTATATTTTTATATTTTTATATTTTTATATTTTTATATTTTTATATTTTTATATTTTTATATTTTTATATTTTTATATTTTTATATTTTTATATTTTTATATTTTTATATTTTTATATTTTTATATTTTTATATTTTTATGTTTTTATATTTTTTATTTATAAACTTATATTTTTATATATTTTTATTTTCTTTTTTATATTTTTATATTTTTATATTTTTATGTTTTTTATACTTTTATATTTTCATATTTTCATATTTTTATATTTTTATATTTTTTTACTTTTATATTTTTATATTTTTATTATTTTATTTTTTATATTTTTATATTTTTATAACTTTATATTTTTAAATTTTATTATTTGTATATATTTTTGGAATTTAAAAAACTGTTTTTGTAAAAGTTCAATATAAATTCGTTTAATAATCGACTGTGTAAAACAAATTCAATACTACATGTGTAGATTTTCAAAAATAATATTCGGTTAGGCTGCAGTAATTAAAAGAAATGAAGCTGCTGGATTTTCTTTCCTTTCTGAAATTTGCCATAATATTTAGTTTTGGTGAATATGAGAGCTAAATTATAGGATCAAAATTTTTATCACAAAATCAAATCGTACAGTATGAACCGGAGCTTTTTCGTGTTGGTAGGTTCGTGCCATAGATGCAAATAAAGTAATTCTTTGTGCAAGTGCGCCTTGTAATATGTTTTTGTAAAAAGGGCTGATTCGCAAACCACAAATTTAAAAAAAATGTATTCAGTCTTTTCCAGTATTTTTTTATCACTTTTTAAAGCCGTCAAGTATTGTTAATTATTATTAAAGTTCATAGTAAGAAATTTATGTTCATTTTAATGTAGCCTTCACTGTATAATAATTTAATTTTATAACAATAACAATAACGATAATTAAACAATAAAAGTTAATTTGCTAAAATGAAACATTCGATATATTGTTTAATAGTAAAATTAAAATTGATACATAGCAAAACCAGCATACCAGAAAAGCCAAACCACTAATAATAAATTATTTTAAAGCAAACATAAATTTAAAAAAAAAAGTATCTAAAACTTCAGTAACAATTAACTGCAATTTAAATTCAACAGATTTATGAAACATACACATACTAGTGAATATACTAAGGTATAAAAACACAAGCGAACACAAATCAGAAAATTATAGTCGGTCTAGACAGACTTTACGATATCCTATACTATGATTTTAGAGAAAATGTTTTAGGTTTAAATAATTGAGTAAAGAAAATAAGCTTGAAACAAATTTGAGTGGCTGTGGGCTGCAGATTAAACAAGAGTATTAACTTCGGCTATGCCGAATCTTTGATACCCGCCACCCGTGTTCTAAACTCATTATTGGAACCAAGATTTTTAGCACCAAGAGACAATAACTGTAGATTTCACATTGTCATGGCTAGACTTTTTACAATGATTTTTAAAATTAATAATATAATTACAAATATAACACATACATTTAAATTTTTGTTTGTTAGTATATTAGCGATTCAGTCACACTTTTTTGCTTGTTTTTGTTCGCATGGACAAAAAAAAAACAACAACACAAGCAACAAGCAATCAAAAAAGTTCTATTACAAATAAATATTTTTCACAATTTTTACTGTTCCATATGAAATTTTATCGAAGTACCTTTACATTTTCTTACGTTATTCCTCAGCTGTTGGGCGTAGAAGCTCCAGAAGAAACACCAAACTGCTGCAGATTATCACGAACATCTTTAGCCTAAGGACGACGACCTGCTCGATTTATTGCGGACAAGAGAATGTTTTCAACAGACAGACAGACGGACATCGTTGATCGACTTCTCCTTTTATAAGGATCAAGAATATATACAGTTTATGGAAGGGAGGTAAAAAGGGAATATAAGCTCATTGGTAATGAGGTTAAAAAAGTTCATATCGTTTGCTATATGTGGAATAGTTAATATATGTATTGAGCATGGCAATTTTTAATACAATTACTTCGTTTTCTCCGAAACATATGCAAACCAAATTTAGAAAAAAAATTATGCAAATTTTTTTTAAAATTGATATAAAAATAGATCGGGTTGCAGGTTTATATGGGGTAATAACTAAGAATTGATTTAAAGGGTTAATATTTAGAGTACTAAATAAAGTGTGTAATAAACACACACAAACAAAATTGGACCGACATCTACATCATAATCCAATGTTGTATCAATTCAAACCGATCTCATATGGATCATTTGAATGGGGAGGTCGGAACATTAAGCGCTTTTCACCAATTTCAATAGCAATCGACTTATGGTCGACAATTGCTTATACGGGTATGATATTTTATCGAACTGGACAGAAATCTCTGACCTCTAATTTCATTTTAATTTATTTATTTATTCTTATTTGATTCTTAGTTGATTGGTATAATAAGGGATGGGTCTGGGTCAAATATTTTTGTAAATTAGAAATATCACCATCAAATTATACTAGGGCGGGCCAATAATAACCCGAACTGACGTATAGATGGCGGCAGTATGATCCAAAATATTACTTTGGTGAAATGTGGCAACGTTATTGAAAAATGGAAAAAATTGGTAAAAAGGGTTGCCACACTTAAATTATTTTTGTCAAGTCTATGGGACATAATTGTTATTAACTTTTCTTAAGATTTATTGGATTTGTGTTGATATTATAGGATAAATATTAGAAACTGACAAATATTACAGAATAACCTTTGAATGTATTAGAAATATAGAATATAACTTCATCAAAGCGTTATAAATTGGATAAAAAAATAAAATGAAATTTTAAATATTTGAACTCTTTTTAATTTCTTAATTTAACCATTGGGCTACAAACCGTTCATTAATTCAAAAATACCGGTAAATTATCGATGTTTTGTGCGAATTACTCGAGTCTTAAAGGAGATTTTCTGAAAAAATACACTTAAAAAAATTTTTGAGTATTTTTCTTGGGGTGTAAACTAGGGTAGATAATTACTTTTACTCCATATTTTCTTTACGATTCTGGTACTATGGGCCATAACAAGTATATTTGCCCATGGAACCATAACTCTTAAGTCGTTTTCGGGCCTGCCAAATTTTCCATTAAGATATTTTCATGATATTTTCCGTAAAACTCATTTAAATGTAAAAAAAATTATTGAAAATGTGTAAACCGGGGGTTTTTTTTTGGGTCATGAAATCCATTTTTACATTTATTTTTATTCTTAGCAGCCGCCAGGGGGCGTTTTCGTGCATTTTTGTGGATTTTTTCACCTTTTGGGGGAAAATTTAGAAAATTATTGCACAAATCGACGATCTTTGACTTTCCCATAATTAAAATAACCCAAGCTATTCAGCGCTGAAAATTATGTGGAGTACCCATATACGACCTATATCGACTTTCAATTAAAGTCAAAAATTCGTTTTTTATATTTGTTCATTCAAAGAGTAATTTGAATGAACAATTTGACCCTCCCTAGTAAACACACCTTAAGAATTAAATATTGTCGTGCGTTTTGGTAGACCAGCTTTATCAACTTCTTCGGAGGTGGCTTTCCATTACTAAATCATGTGTAAACAAGAAAAGGAATCGGGTAAGCCCTACTAGAAATTAAAACTAAATTTTCGCTATGACAATTTTAACTTGACTGAGCCACTAAAAGCTTCAAAAATTAGCAGAATTGTTAATTATAATGCTTTAATTTAAATATATTTTCTATTATTTTGTAACCATTTTTTAATTCTAGCAGAGGTCAGCCCTCGAAATTCTAGTGCAAAATCTAAAAAAAAAAATATTTTTTCATTCAATTACATATAAACACAAGATATCTAACTGGATTTTTTAATAAATAATTTTATAAGAGCCTAAAGGTATGCTAATCAATCTTAGCCAATTCACAATTCAACATAGAATAAATAGACACACACACAACATTGTATAGTTTTTATTTGAAGCTTAAGTATGTGTTTTATGTATGTGTTAGTAGCAACTTTAAATGCATTTTACTCCAAAAAAATGTTCCAGGTGGTGCAAATCCGTTAATATAGTAGAAAGCTCAAAATAAATACCTTTCGAATGGGGTATTTTTTGTCAAAAGCGGTTGGTGATTGCTTGGTTTAAAAGTGGTGACAAGAAATATTTAAAATCTTTACATTCTCTAAGACGGTTAATTCGTCAATTCAATATTAATATTAAACTTTGGCGCCTATTTCGGCGGTAGCTACAACACTAAATAAGGAGTCGACGCCTGCGCCAGACCGACTTTAAGCCGTAAGACCTCCGCGAACATGCAGTATAATCCTGTATACACATCCATGAAGTAAATGCTACAAATGCAACTAAATGCAACATCATTTACAGCTATGATACACACAAAACTAAATTTGGAGAAAAAAACAATAACAAGATCATATTTTTTTACATTTTCATTGAAATCTCGGAACCTATTGAACCGATGATCTACTGCATCAGTGAATTATATTCACTAAAAATGTGCAACCCACTTAACCAATTGAGGGCGTTATAGTGATTTCCCCAAACGGACATTGTTTTATCAACTCTGCTGATTAAAAGGATCAAAAATATGTGTATATTTTATGGGGTGCAGATTTTTGGCTAATTACACTGTACAACAATATTCCGGCTATTGCAATTTGTAAATAATCTCAAAATTTTCATACCGTTTAAACTTAAAGTCAATGGCTTTTCTTTTTATAGCAATATTTATTAAAATTTCTTTATTATTGTGTTTTTATAAAAAACAAGTAAGAGTGTTAAATTCGGTTTGAGTATTGATAATAAATGTAAACCAAATATTTGAAAAAGTAAACAATTTATTAAACTTAATACCAAATTATTTCAGCAAATTCTTTTGGTTGATCCGCTAAACAGATGATTTTTGTTTATTTTAAAAGTTGGTGTATAAAGCTCTCGCACACTATTAATTCGCGCTCCAAGAGGAAAGATCGTTTTCGTCTTTTCTAATATATCGGATAAACGAAAACAAGTTCGGTGTTTACTTTTTGGTCATCGTGGTTGTTGATCGGCATGCATTTAGGTTATATACCTATATGCATGCGTTTCCGGTTATAAGACATAACCTCTTGTTTAATTTAGTTTAAGTTTTTTCAATTTAAATAGCTTAAATAGTGGTTGTCTAGGGTGGCTATACGCGTTAAATCGTGCTAATTGGAGATGGCTGTATAGTTTCTATTAACTGGCCAAATAATTCTTTATTGCGGCCGTATAGGCCGGATGAAGTAACAAAATAATAACCAAAAAAAAGCTCTCTCATTTTTTTGTTAAAATATTGCCACATTTGGAAAGCACAGAAAATAAAATATTTTTACATATTAAAAGGGAGTTTTCACTATTAGATTTTGTGGTAACACAAAACAACACAATACAAAATCTAACCCAGTGATGCCAACTTTTGATTTTGAATTAAATTATGTTAATAAAATATATTTTCATTTATTGACTCAAAATACTACTACATGGGAATTATTATCGAACTTCAATGTTTTGGGTTTTACCTTGCCTACCATGAAGTCAAATTTTGAAGTCATTCAAATTAGGGATGTCAAACGCAAAAAACCAAATGTCCCAAAAATTTTAAATAAAATAATTTGTTATCTTTATTTTCTGAAAAACTTAAAATTTTTATCCAAAAGAATTGTGAAAAATAATATATAAATAACATTCTCATCAAATTGCGCTTTCTTTATGTAACAATTTTTATGTTCGCAATTCTTAAATATCATATGATGTTTTCTAAATTTCATTGAATTTTTGATATTTTCTTAAATTTTAATCGAAAATTTAAAAGGTGCAATTTTGTATTTATGTGAGTAATAAGCTGCAGTAATTATAAAAAAATTTAAAAAATTATATGTATTCGCAATCTGATATTTTATAGGTAAAGCAGAATAATAATTTTATATAACTATGAAGAACTGTTGACATTCATTTTAAAATAGAAATTACTATTGCAAAGCTAATTAGAACAAAAATTGTGGCGCCATCTACTGTGGCATAGTCACACCGAGTAAAATGAAGTGACACTCTGTTTGTTAATGCAAAAGAAATGTACTTTCCCTAAAAGCAAATATTGCAGAATTTTATATAAATAAAATAATATACCAATTTATTTCTAATATGCGGTTATTATGGATATACATAATCTATCTCTGTCTAAAGTGAGTCAACTCAAAATTTATAAATTTTCAGTAGAGGCAAAAAACGTTTTCTTTTTTTAATATTTACTATAAAATTGAAAAACAGTTATTTCATTGTAAGGAATTGCGAATAATAAGTATACAGTAGTTGGTAAGTAACAGTAGTTGGTTTTGCGATTTTCAGTGGTCATCAAAAATAACAAGTTTCTTGGGTGCAACTCAAAATAAGTCTTTTTAGTGAATTCTAAAGAAGCTACTCTTATACCGCAAATAGGGTTACAACAGTATTTTTTTTTTTTTTTTTTGAAAGACTAGAAAAATCGATGTAAGATTTTTACAGTGACCAATGTGTATCGTTTTCTTGAAAAAAGTGAAAATTGAAAAATTTTGAGTTGACTCACTTTAGAGATATGTATATTACTTTATTATGTATGTATGTATATATGTATGTATATATGTATGCATATGTAAATATTACACACAAAAAATACAATAATAAATAAATTAATACATAAAATTTCGGTAAATTTACATTGTTTTTTTATTAACAACTAGGTAGTTTAGCATTATTTGCTTTTGATGTTGGTGAATTTCTACTCCCTTTACATATATTAACTCGTAGTGTCTGCTTGTCGAAAAAATTTTGGATTGATTTTTAACCCTTTTACCGTGACCCAATCGATCTAAAACTTTGCAGGCGGGCTTGTGGCGATGACAAAAATGATGTACCAAACTTTTTTTGTGATGCCAAAACAATGGAAACTTTTAAATTTTTCTACCAGATTTGATAAAAAACGTACCAAGAGTTATTTTTTATTATAATATTACCACAACTACCGGAAAAACAACAAGTCAAGCTATGACAACAATACAACATTTAGAGTAACAACAAGAGCAGTACAGAATAATATATTTTTTTTACTTCTTCAGTGATTCTCGGGACCTATTAAACCGGTTTTCATGATTTTTCAAACAGCTTCTCATGATGTTGGTCAATCATTCTCACTATAAACGAGCGCCCCAGTTATCCTATTGAGGGCCTGATCGTGACAAGAACAACATATACAAATCATATTTTTTCAAGACTATTTGTACTTCTTCATTCAATTCTCGGGATGTAAGTGAATCATTTTTTATGCCAACGAGCACCCAGCTGCCCGAATGAAGCACTAATCGTGATTTCCGCAGACGGACAGACGTACATCGCTATATCAACTCCGCTTGTTATAAGGATCACATATATATATATATATATATAATATGGGGTCCAAAAATTATTTTCTAATTATTACAAACGGAATGACAAACTTATATATACCCTCTGCACACTGGGGTGGATGGTATAAAAAGCATTGATTTCTTATATAGAAAGAATTAATTTCTATCTTAAAAATAGAATGACTATTGGGGAGGTTATAATAATTCAATCAAAATGCTTGAAAGACTCAAAATTAATAACAATTTTATTTTTGCATTTGCCTAAATATAATCGAAATTAGAAATTTTCCTTCAAATTAGTGTAAAATCTTTAGTTATATCTTCATTAAATTCTGAAGGGGAGCACCCAGTATAGAGTGCCTCTTTTTTGAGATTTTCATTAATTTTTTTAAATTATTAAGTGAGCTCGTTCCTCTGTCAGTAGGTCTCTCTGTCCGTTCGTCTGTGCGTCCATATAAACCTTGTAATGACGAATATATTTTAATGAAATTAATGATGAAATTGGTGAAAAGCGGTGTAGGCTCAGACCTAGCCCCTTACAAATAACCCCTACCAGACAAACTAAAATTGTCAGAAGATGCAGATTGTCAAGTACATATCGGTAAAATTTGGTGTATGTGTGTGGATTATATCCTCTAATCAGACATCGAAAAATAAACCTTGTAGGATAATTTTTAGTTATACTCCCCTTATAAAGCTGATTACCGATCTTATATCAAAAAGAAAAAATATTTCATTTGATACAATTTTGCTTATACTACCAGATTCCAGCACTCGAAATTCGAGTGCAAATTCTAGGAAATTTTATTTTTTCATTTAATAAAGACCCTAAAGTTATCCTTCACAATTCAGCTTATTTTAAATGAAGAAAACAAACTCCTCAACACATTAACACAAGCACATTAACAAATTTAATAAACACACACATAGCATTGAATAATTTTATGGAAAACAGCTAAAAAGAAATACCTTTCAAATGAAAAATTTTTTGTCAAAATCGGGGTAAAACTGTGAAACTTACGTCGGTCACAAGAAATCGCCTTGCTTATTAAAATTATAGGTATGTTCTTGAGGAAATTAAGCGACTTTAGTCCACATATCAAAATAACCTCAGATATGAACTTTTCATATCTGCACGCCGCCAATTAACAACAATATCACTAAAATTTGGTTTGTGCTATTGTATGTATTCCGTTATTGTCTCAGCAAATTTGGATCCAAGAGCCTCTCTCGAAATGCATGCTATAGGGTATTGTGTAGTTAGTCTAGACTGACTCCAGTTTTATTTATTACTTGTTTTCTCTTACTACGAGTTGAGTAAAAAAATCGAATAAAAAAGGTTCTAAATCGGCGAGCAAGGAGAACCTTTAAAAAATACAAGCAGAAGCCAGATCTCAAAATTCGAGTGCAATTTCTAAGCAGCTTTATTTTCCAACTTAGCCATTTCACAAACCAACACTTTTGTGGTTTATTATTATTGTGAGTGACGATAACAAACTCATTAACAAACGCATTAACAAATTTAGTAAAACACACATAGCATATTTATAATTTTATATATGTGTTAGTAGCAACTTTAAATGCAATTTACTCAAAACAAAAGAAAAAAATTAAAAAATCTGTAAATCTGCAAAAGGGCTAAAAAGAAGTGCCTTTCAAATAATATTCGTTTGGTCAAAATCGGTATAAAATGGTAGAACAAAACATCGGTCACAAGGAATCGCTTAGCCTGTTAATACTATAGATATATAAAAACAAACAAGAATAAAATTCTGTTAATTGAGTTGTATCTTCTGAAATTAATACTAAGTAAAAGCTGTATGATATGAAAACTGATTCTTAACCACACTGCCCGTAGACCTGACTTTAGGTGACTGTATTAAAGCGCTGACCAAAAAGTGCAAGTACGAGTGTGTGAGATAGACGAAGGTTCAAAGCTCACGGCCGCCTTAAGTAGAAAAATTTCATATAGAAACAATCTATTCAATTATAACATAACAATTATCACAATGTTCAATAAATCGCTGATGAAGGCTATAATGCCAGAAACCGGTCCGATTAAGAATACATTGTAGTTATGAATTTTTGAATTATATGCTTTCTTTTTCTCTACCACGCACCATTGAAATAAGATTGAAATTTGCATATTAATTACAGTATTAATTGCAATATGTCCGAAAAATGACGTCAATTGTAACAAGTGATTAATATATATGGTTTTGTTCAATTTATAATTTACCTGAAATTTAATATCAACTTAAAGAGCCCGCTTTTTCATTCTACGGATCCCACTTCTTGATCAAAAAATTTGGTCGCGTTAATATTAAAATGGAATAGATTTTGTTCACTTTTGATTTTTATATATTTTTGCGAGAAATATATAGCCCCAATATAAAAATATTATCTGCTATATACTTTTTCGTATCTGTCAGCAACAAATTCTTACAATGGTCGGATGGAAAACGAGTCAGGAAGTGGTATGGACTATTCGAAGAAGGTTCTAAATTGCATTGCTTTTATGGGTAACAAACTTAAGTAAAATCCCATAATACCCAGAACTACATAAATAGTTGTGTAGGGAACAACTTAATGCAAATGCAATTGTAGCATTCATGCACACTAGAGAATTTGGAAAATTTATTAGAAGTTAGTCAAAATAAATTATATAATTATATCATTACATAAAATTTTTGTTTAAATTAAACATGTAAATTGGTTTAAACTTAGTGCTTAATCGATATGAGAAAACCATTTACCTTCATCCTCCCAACTTGTGCAATACAGGTAAACGATTTAATATTGTTTGAATTACCTGCATACAAGTGAGTGAGTGTCTGTTTATACAATTGTGTTTTGTGGCTGGTATTTCATTCAATGTTACATTTGTGGCCATAGAAATATTAACAAAATATACAGACTCTCATTTTTTTATGAACTTTTTTTCAATTAAATTTATTTCATTTATTTTTTGTTGCTCTTCTTTCATTGACTTAATGAAAAAACTTTGTTATAACATCTTTACAACAAAAAGCTAAAATAAGGAAAAATTGTGTGAAAAGTCGAAAGAAAAAAAAAATATTGCAAAAGTTAACTCAACTCGTTATATGTCATGAAATCTTAACACTTTTTAACATCATAATGATGTGCCAAAGACAAACATTTAACATCTTTCATTTGTCGCTTTTTATGGCTGTAACTAAAGATTTGTAGTTGCTAATACAAGTCATAAATTTTGATGTTACAATAAAAATAAAGTTAAAGGAATTTTTCCATTAAAATATATTATTATTTTTTTTTTTTTTTGGTAATAGACTTACCAATTTCAATAAATTTAATGGGCACGTCGTATATCTTTATAAGTGGAAGGCTTAATTTAATTGGAGTCATACAAAATCGTAAAAAGCTTAGGCATGCTTACATAATTCCTTTGCAATATATAGAAAGATTTTTAAAATGTATATTTCGTAATTGTTAATGTTACAATGATTTCAAAATTTTATGTTCCCTAACCTTAATAGTTTTCATTGTTAAGCCGATCGAAGTTTATATAACAAAATATATGAACCAAGGTTCAGAAAATACACACATGAAACACACAATGTTCTGTTCAAAAACAGCCAACACATATCTTTATTTTTATACCAATTATGTTTGTTTTTAAATTTTCTTCGGTGCCCAACACAACCATGACTGTGTTCGTTTTAATATTTCGTTATTTACACGAACATTTTTGTATCACATACTTTTTGTTTCAATCACACATAAAGCACACATTTTTGAGTGTTGCTTTATTTGAAGTTCATGTTCTGGTACGTGTAGTGAAAAAAACACAGAACATGTACAATAAACAGGTTCGAGTTCAGTTATATTTTAAGTCGTGTTGTGGCTCGTGTAGTGAGAAAAAACAGAACATGTACAATAAACAGGTTCGAGTTCAGTTATATTTTAAACACGACTTAAAATATAACTGAACTCGAACAGTCATGGTTGTGTCATGGTTTAAAAACAAACATAATTGGTATGAAAATAAAAATATGTGTGTGTTGGTCTAAGTTATGTTTGTTTACATATATGTACGAGTTTTTTATTCAGTGTGTGTTTTTTTCTGAACTCTGATATGAACATCGTTAAATCTACTTAGTCCTACTTAGTCTCCGTCGATCGGTATAATAAACGGTGGATCAAGGTAAAATATATTTGTTCATTCTTTAAGAACAGCACAACCTCATTATATTCTGAACACACATTGTTTCAACGTGACTTCGAAAAATGTTGGTCAATCAATTTACACTTGATTTAATTCCATTGTCACTTCAAACACTCGAGCGAATTCTTTCCGCTTCCATGAGTAACAATATGGTCTCGATACTGCTCTCTGCGTGACCTACTGTTGCAGTACATATTCCTTAAGCTGGCCCAAGTCTGAAGCTATGCGGATGCATGATCTGTGCTCATCGGATGGTTACACGGGTAACTGACTATTTTTTAGCGGAGCTTTACATCAGTGGGTAAGTGGAAGCTTTTCGCTGATCTTGCCTCGTTACTTGGGGCTTTGAAATAGTGCGCATACTTTTCCCTACACTGTGGTGTCTAGTCAAAGTTGTACTGAATGGGGTTAGTTGTTATTCCGGTTACGAAGAGCTAGCAGCTTAAAAATGAATTAAATTCTGAGAGACTGAATGTCCATCGAAATCAAGGAAGATTACTGAAGAACAGTATCCTTCAGCCGGGATATGCATACCTGAATAGCAATATGCATCCTTGCCCTATCCTCGAAAGATGGGAAAAGTTGCGTTCGCCAGCAAATAGACCATTATCTAAAGGGACTGAGGTAGTCGGCAATGCTATGTATCAGGACTTAAATATGGTTTTCAAAGCTGACGTATTTAAAGCGATCACCAACAGGGTGATTATTGTCTCGATAAAGTAGATAACTTTATAGATTTTGGTGTTCTATGGGATCATAAACTGAGCTTCATTCCTCATATAACAATTACTATCAACAAAGCCAGAGCTATACTTGGTTTCATAAAATGTTGGGCTAAAGAGTTCAATGATCCCTATGTCACCAAAACTTTATATATGTCACTTGTGAGACCTATCCTGGAATATGCTTCTATAATTTGGGCTTCAATCTACCAAATTCATACTGACACTCTGGAGAAACAATTCCTTATGTGCAGAAACAATTCCTTATGTTTTGTCTTCGGAGTTTAAACTACAATCCAAGTAATCTTCCATCCTATACCAGCAGACTTGCCCTTATTAAGCTACCAACCAACCTTAAAAAGCCGGAGAACTATGCTAAATATTTCATTTCTTCTAAATATAATTAATGGTGATATTTGTTCTGGTTTCCTGATTAACAATAATATATCATTCAACATTCATCAACGACCAACACGTTACTTCTCACCTTTATCTGTGCAGTTTAATAGAGCTAATTGTACAAATGCAGAACCTCTCAGGAGAATGTCAATTCAATTTAATGAACTTTATAGACTTATTGATTTTTCATTAAACAGCAATCTAATTACAAGTAAGATAATATGCTTTCTAAACTCATGAATAGCCATGTACTAAAATTAATTTTAAAATGTTTTTCTTTGTAAATAGTCTGTAAGGATCAATTCCATAGACCAAGATACAAACTAAGTAAAGTAAAAAAGATGAAAATAGTACTCCAGGGACAGGTAAACTCATGTAGATGCCAAATTAGCCGAAGAATTATTCATTGTCCTTGAGAATATCCCATAGTCACCATCCGTCTTTCGCCAAACAGTTTGGCACCAAGGTCGTGCTTAACTACTGGCCTGCATCCCTTAACGAGAAAAACTAGATTTCGTGAAAAGGCATGACATACAGAACCGACCTAGAACACATGCTGAGGTTTCGGCAACCGCTGGGTATGCTGAATCCATATAAAAAATGCTGAGGATGCGGAGTTCTGGTCCTCCAACCTACAATTGGAGGATTGCTTACCGCCAGGTAATACTCCCACTTAACAACGAATTCCCACCGCATTTAACGGGAACTAACGGCATACATCTTCACGGCCTGGAACAGATAGTGCTTAAGGGCTACAAAGGTTACGTGGGCCCTACGCAAGAAGTCTGGAGAGTAGAGGAGTAGTCTGCTTTGGAGTTAAGTTGGAGTTAGTTGAAGTTAAAGTTGAGGAAGATCCCCAAACGTTTATGGTGGAGTTCGTTTATTTAACATCGGATTCAGAGCTATTTGGGAATGCTTCTGACTTCTTTGGTGGTAGATGCAACGTCCTTCAGAACACGGAGGATGAAGCCCAAAACATGTTAGTGGAGAGGAAGTAGAGGTTATATCTTTCATATTACACATTACATCGCCCGCTGACAGCTGAATTGGATAAACTTTTCATCCAAGAGGTCTGGATTTATTAATATTTCGGGTCTTAAATTTGTTACACATCAAGATGACAATATTTGCAGATCGACACAATTATTGTAGACCACTTAGGAATTCTATTATTTTTTCCCCTTCTCGCGGATCCGCGTTACAGGAACTGTTTAATCTAGAAGTCCAAAATTGTATTTTTTTAATTCAGTAGAAGAGAATATTCATGCCAAATTTTATGAAACTGCAATCAATTCCTCTAATAACTGGCTTTTCAAGCGTTTTAACAATGTTTAAGTGATAAAATGTCGGTCAGCTTAAAAAACAAAAAATGTTTAAAAACAAAAAAGGTACAAAAATCTCCTGCTGGAAATAAAATCAACTCTGTACTTCTACAAAATATAAAGCAAATATTTATACATGTCCTTGTAATTTGTTTGTTTTAGTATTTCCATTTATTGGATTAAAGAAAATGGAATTTCTTTTCATTGGAAACAATTACAAATAATGCACAGAATTAAAGGAAGTTTCAATTAAGAACAGTTCTAAAGGTTTTTGCAAACGGACAGTGAAAAGTTATATCATATTGAGAACAATATATTGAATATATTTTAAAGGGCAAACATTTTTTCATTAAATTTCTTTTTCGATCTGAATTTTTAAAGTCAGGTTTTAGAAAATTTCTTTGAATTCAAATTTTTCGAAAATTCATCAACTCTATGATACAAATTATCGTGATTGGAAACACTATCGGAATCTATGAAACTGAATTTAGTGTTTAAAATTGAAATCTAATCTAATCAAAGGTTAATATTTAAAAAATAATATCTAAAATTAACGAAAAAGATATGTGATTTTTGCTCTGCGGTGCTGCTTACTAAATACACCAATACACTTACATATACCACACACTTAAAAGCTGATAAACATTTTTTGAATCTAATGATTTTTCCTTTAAGAAAAGGTCAACAAAATTTATTAAGGGGCCAAGGGCTTTTCTATATCAAAATGTAAATATTTGTCGATGAAAAAATTGTAGAAATTTATAAAGAAAAATTCCTAAATAAAAACCTAACCCATTAACACCGAACGGGTATTTAAATACTCATAAATAGAAATGTTTTAAAAATTTTAGCTAGTCAAATGTCACTGAAATGTTAACATACCAAAAAACTGAAGTCAATCTTAAAGAATAACTTTTGCATTACTTCATAAGTAGCTGTATGTGAATATTTTCTGTATCTCTAGAAGTCTCTCCATAAAATTGTATATATCAAATGATTATCAACAGCAAAAAAAAAAAAAAAAAAAAAACTCCGTCTAAAAGCATATTTCGGCATTCATTTACTCTCTCCATTACTTATGTCGCAATATTCGATTTTTTTTCCCAATTCGAATTTCAACTGTTTTATGCATTTTTTTCCACTTAACTTTCACTTCCACTATCTCCTCATTCTTGTAAGGAGTCAAACAAAATCCTGATGTATTCGAATCCAATTATAAAAACATTACAGTCGTTTCCTTAATCAGCGTTTTTATTTACTCAGTTGCTTTTATCACGAGTTCCTGCGCATCCCTTAAATCTATAATATTAATAGGCTAGGCGATTTCTTGTGACCGATGTTTTGTTCTACCGTTTTATTCCGATTTTCACCAAACGTATATTATTTGAAAGATATTTGTTTTTAGCCATTTTGCAGATTTACAGATTTTTAAATTTTTTCCTTTATTTTGAGTAAATTGCATTTAAAATTGCTACTAACACATACATATAATTATAGAGTGCTATGTGTGTGTTTATTAAATTTGTTAATGTGTTTGTAATAAAAATGAGTTTGTTTTTGTGTTGATTTGTGAATTGGCCATAATTGATTAGCATACCTTTAGGCTCTTTATTTAATGAAAAAATAAAATTTCTTAGAATTTGCACTCGAATTTCGAGGGCTGGAATCTGTTAGTTAACATAATTCCACTGATAAATAAAAAAACACTTTCTAGAATAAACTTCCGAGGATCAAAAACAACTGTCATTAAATTTTTTACTCCCATCTGGAGCACCTTTTTATAAATATTTTTTGCTAGGTGAGTAACGAAAGACTAATTGCAAAATGTGTCTGTGATAATGGATCAAGCTAATTTTTATATTTGATGACATTTTTGGGTATACAAAATAGGCATAAACGAAATTTATTTTTTCTTTCCTGCAGTTCTAAAAAATTCATACCGTATGCTATATTAATATTGAGACTAGGTCGATAAACTGAACGATCCTGATGATATTTATGAAGTCACTTATATATTGCAAAAACATATATAAACTAAATTTGAGAAAAATCTGTGCAATGTTTTTGTTTTTGATAGGTTCAAGTGAATATCGGAAAGCAGCATTATATGGGAGCTAAGAATTGTCCCATATTTTTAGACTGATTAAGGGATGTAATAAACATACATAAACCCAAATTAACCGAGATCTATGTGATAATTTGGATCTTATGGCAATTTAAGCCGATTTCTTAGGGGTCATATATATGGGGATTACGTCTGAACATACTCCGATTTTCACCAATTTTAAAAGCTTTATTTCCTACGATGGACAAGAGCTTATATATTGATTTTCAGTCGATCGTTATAATAATAGTGTCTTGGATATTGGTATGATATTTTTGGTAGCTAAAAATATCACCACATAGTCATTATAGCCTCTTCACATAGTGGCATAGGGTATAAAAAATTTTCGCTGGCCATTTTTCATTTTTATGAACAAGTATATACAAGGTGCCGGGTATTATGTGGTGTGTGTGAGGGTATTCTGTTATAATCGAATTCATAAACCGTTTATTTTGTTTAACGAGTTCGTTAACCATGCAGTTTATTTAATCGAATTTTTAAACTACTTATACAACACTATCGCAGACGGATAGCAACAAGTAGAGACACTAATATTGCGTTATAGTTAGGATGAATATTTGAATTAAAGCGTTAGTCAACGAAAAATAATTTCTCTTACTTCTTATGTATTTCTATATCTGAATTTAAATGTATGAGTGTTTTTAAGAATTACGTGAAATTTAATTGCTCTGCAATTACAAAACAAACATACAATACGCGTTCATTTATAAAAATTCCTTCTATTCCATACACACATAGGAATACACCATACATCACACACATATATACATAGTATAATTATGTAGTTAAATGTATATAAATAAATATACTCGTGTGCAGCAATGCAAACTTAGCGGTTTTCCCGCTAAATTTAGCGTCTTTTAGTTAACAAAAAACACTGTTTTTACTTAGCACCTTAAAAAAGCGCTGAATTGACGGGTATTGACGTTTTTATACCCTATACCACTATGTGGTTTGGGTATAATGAATTTGTGCCGCTGTTTGTAATTACCAAAACTATTTGACCTAGACCCATCTTTTATTTTACTGATCGGCTCAGAATAACTTTCTTAGTCGATTTAACGATACCCGCCCGTCCTTCATATAAACCCTATATAAAACTACAGGTCGCAAATATGCATACATTTTGATGAAATTTAGTACACGAGCTTACATTGGCTATTGATATTGGTAAATATTGGTTCATGTTTAGACCTAGTTCTCATACTAATTACCCCTATGAGATAGATTTTAATTGCCGTAATATCCAAGTTATTCTATAGATCTCGGTCGAAGTAAGTTTGTGTGTGTTTATTATTACTATTGTTTTTGCAAAAAATAAGTGACTTTATCCAATACAGTTAGGATAGGTCCATTTTTTGACCTTGTCCCTATATAAATATAGCTGCCTATATAAATTTTTTTGATATTCGAAGGCAAAAAATATAATAAAAATTTCACTCAAATTTGGTTTATGCTTATTTTCTATATGTAATTAGTTAGACCTAAGAGATTGGGTCTCTAAATGCATGGTATAGTGTATCGTATAGTTGGTCTATACCGACCATAGTTTTCTTGTTTTATATTGATGTATGTATCCTCCAAATTAATACAAATAATTTTATTTTTTTACAAACGTATAATTAGCGCTTTTACTTTCATTCTTGTTTAGCGTCTTTTAGCGCTTTTTACGGTACAGTTTTGCGCTTTTTTCTTGGACAAAGTTGGCATCGCTGCTTATATTTGTGTATGTGTGTAAACTGCGAATTGTATTATAATGTTGTTGATGTTGTTCTCTTTTTCTTTTTTTGTAGTTTAGTTTGTTTTTTGTTCTTAGTGTTGTTTATGTTGCTTTTTCTTTGTTGTTTTTATTCATGCTCTTACAAATATATTTACATAGTCTACACTAGATGAATGCTAGATGAATACATATTTACATTACTATCTTGGTTACTAAACACTTCAAACAGTTTTAATTCATTCATTTGTAACTTGTTCATAGTAATGCGTTTAAATAATACCGTTAAAATGTTGTTTCTACAAAAGGGTTGCCAAGATCTGAATAATACTTCTTTTTTTATAATTTCTTTAAGCAATTAAAAAAATAAAAAATTATTAATATATAAAACAACAAAAGTTATGATGGGATTGAAACACCCAACAAATCAATATCAGTTTTCAGACAGTGCAGCCAAATATTGTTATAATTGCAAAAGATGTTACAACACGAATTCCAACATATTTCTATTTTTGGATTATTTCTGTTTTACATTTCTAATTTTATCCTATTCTCAGTTTCTATCAATCTATTTAAATTTAACCTAATTTTCAATATACTTGGTAACCCTTTAAGTAATTCTGAACAAATCAAGTAAAAATATTCAAGGCGGAATACTTTTTTTTTACCCTTTAGTGCTATTTGTCTTTTAAATATAATTTGTGTCATGTACCAAGTAAAGGAACATTAAGGAGCCTTAAAGCGTGTCTATGGATTTTTTGTGATAACAAGACTTGGAGGTTTCGTGATTAAAATGCAGTTTTATGTAATGAAAAAATTAATACAAAATTTAATAGATTGATTTCAGTATTCACTGGTTTCAAAAAAAAGTAATAGTAAAAAATAACATTTGCGTTCTTTATCTATACTATTAATAGGCTAGGCGATTTTTGTGACTGATGTTTTGTTCTACCGTTTTATCCCGATTTTGACCAAACGTATATTATTTGAAAGCTATTTCTTTTTAGTCGATTTGCAGATTTACAGATTTTTAAATTTTTTCTTTTATTTTGAGTAACTTGCATTTAAAGTTGCTACTAACACATACATAAAATTATAGAATGCTATGTGTGTGTTTATTAAATATGTTAATTTGTGTGTAATAAAAATGAGTTTGTTTTTTGTGTTGATTTGTGAATTGGCTATAATTGATTAGCATACTTTTAGGGTCTATATTTAATGAAAAAATAAAATTTCCTAGAATATCGAGGGCTGCTAGTAAGTATTTAATTACTTACAAATACATTTAAAACGACATCAGGTACAACACTAAGACCCAGTTTTTAAGATATCAGTTAAACCTAGTTTTGTTAAACCCAGAATTTATTCATCAATTCCTTTATGAATTTGGACATGTCTGAAAAAATTAATTCTCGGTTTAACTAAACTAAGTTTAACTGACATCTCAAAAACTGGGTCTTATTTGATAATATTACTTATGTAAAAACAGAAGAATTATATTTTTGTTTAGAAATACTAATTCACTTTCGATTAGTAATTGAAAAATATCGTGAAAATTAAAGCATCGATAATTCAATACAAAAGAAGAATGTATTTATCATTAGTGATCGATAAAAAGCAAAAAACTCAATTCTCTTTTGAAGATGCTACCTTAATCCCCGTGCATTTGCATTGTGTAAATATATTTAATTTGTTCATTCGCAACAAAAAAACAACTATGTTTTTTAATAAAATCACTTTAAACGTATATTTTTTTTAAATTGCGGTTTATAAAATCACTTCTCCTTTGTTGAGACTAGAATAAGATTGTCAAGGAAACGAAGGGGTCTAGAAAGAAATCAAAAAAAGTCCATAAAGAGAAAATGAGACTTTTGTCTAGCCCGCGAACCGCAACCTATTCACGCAGCATGGAAACTCACCATCTAAATCCCCTCAAAGTAGCCATAAGCGTAATTTAAGTATTGAAAAAAAAATCTGCGAAAGTTATTGAAAGATCCCGAATATATAAAATCAATTCTGATTAAAATTGATTACTCAAACGGATCTTTTGTTAAAACAATTCATCCAGCATAAATAGCAAAGTACACAATGTCAATACTAAATTCGTTTGTTTTTTAACATTAAATAAACTACAAAATAAAAAACATATAATGACAAGTAAGAATTTTAAATTCGTCTGTGCCAAATCTTTGGTACCCTCCAACTGGATTTTACATTTACATTATTATCTGGACTTTTTGCACTCTTTATAAGAAACTAGCAAAGCCCAGCCCTCGAAATTCGAGTGCAGGTTCTATGACATTTTATTTTTGCTTTAATAAATAATTTTGTAAGAAGTAAAGGTATGCTAATTAATTTTACCCAATTCACAATTCAACGCTTTTTAAATAAAATTCATTAAATTTCATTATAAATATTTATTGAACACACAGAAGATATATAAACGGGTTTGTTAATAAATAAAATTAAAGGAGCCTAAAGGCATGCTAATAAATTTTAGCTAATTCACAATTTAACACAGGGCTTTTGATATTTATAATAAACACACACAGTAGCTCTGTTCCACCACGATGTTGAAGCATGTTCAAGTATGTTGAACATTAGTCGAGTGCGTTCCACCAGAAAAATGTCAAGCTAAAGAGAGAGACATTTGCAGTTTTTCACCACAATTCACCATGCTTGAACTTTTCTAGAACAAATTGGTGTGAGTCAGTTTCAACCATTTACGAAAAGTGGCAGAAGCAGTTGTTTTCATTCGTTGTTTTGTTTTTTTGATTTTTGTCAAAAAGAATAATATTTTGGTAAAAATAAATAAAATGTAAAAATTAGTTTTATGTGAAAATTTATTGGAATCAAGCAGTGATTCAGTAGAAGAATTAATTATGAATCATGGTTTTTGTTTCAAGTCTCGTTCCACCAGAAAAATAGAAACTGAGAGCGAAGAGCGTAAATATGCAATTACTCAATGCTTGAGTTTTGCTAGACTTTTAAAAGATATTGTTCTGGCGGAACAGACCTAGTATGTGCTTCATGTTTGTGTTAGTAGTAACTCTAAATAACCATTACACCAAAGAAAAGTTCCAGACGGTGCAAGTCTGTAAGCTAAAAAGAACTACTTTTAAAATGAGGCATGTTTGGTCAAAATCGGTCGGTAACTAAAATTTTTATATCGGTCACAATAAATTGCCTTGCCTATTATTATAATAGATGTAAACAAAATATTTAAAAAAATAAATAATTTGATAAACTTAATTCTAGATTATTACAACACACATATATTACCGATTTGTCCAACCTGCTTGAATTCATGACAAACGATATTGTCCTAGCTTTATCCAAGTAAATGATGTATTTTGTGAATGAACGTGATTTCCACAGATAGAGAGACAGACAGGCGGAAAAACGGACATCGCCATATCGACTGAGTTGTTACAAGGATCAGGATTATATGTATATTCCTTATGGATTGCAAGTTAAGCTTTCGGTGCATTGCAAACGGAATGACAAATTTACTTTTTCCCTCTGCACAGTGCTGTTTAAACCGAATATGATTATTAAGGTACATACATATATAAAATGGACGTTAATAGGATAATTATATTGTTAAAATTCATTTAAAACCTTTTTAGTTATATACAAATCTATTTTAATTCAAACAATGTATGAATCTTTATTGTATTCATTGTAATTAACGATGTCGAGTTACTGTATATAAAGATTTAATGGCAAAATTTTAAAAAATTTTACAACTCTTAAAAATTTTTATGAATTTGTTTTTGTGAATTGCTCAAATTTTTCCCCGTCATGTGTGTTGATTTGTTCGAACAGGCTGCAAAAATGTTTTTTTATAATTTGTATTTTTAACATGAACATTTCACTTATGAGCAAATTAAGGAGTTTACTGAAACCGGTTCAATACAATGTTTTGTTATTTGTATGGTGCACACATTGAGCTGTAAGAAAATAATTTAAGTTGTTCCAATTGACGTTGGATTAAAATCAAACTCGTTATCGATGGTGCGGTAATAATTTGTATTACTAACCAGCAAACACAGTAAGTCAGGAATACTGTAATCCAAAATTGGTATTCAAATTTCGAACTTGTTAACAAAATAAATGGAAAAAAATGTATTTACTAAAATATGCCATTAACACTAATCTTCCAAAAGATGTTTATTAGCGCTTAGGGTCAGTAGCTTATTTAAGATGTACTAACATATGGTTACTATATGGTAAAGATAAAAATGGTTATTTGTTTGGAATGACTTAGCTTACTTTTTGCTGGGTATAATTTTAAAAATTGTATGCATTTTTATGATACGGTTTTTCTGCCTTACAGCAGCGTATGAATATGTTGTTGATGAATGTCGAAAGCAAATTTGCAAATCTGTAAATAATTAAAAGTGCATAAAATATCCAAAATATAATTTCTAGTTTAAGCGATTGTGTTGATTGCTATGTCAAAAGCAATTTGGATTAATATGATACGAATATGGGTTTGAAAGTGCAGGCAGGAATGGACTATGGGTATTTCGAGTTAGTGCTGATATTTGTATCTAACAAAAATACTTGATTTAGATTCAACATATATTAGACTGATGGGATCATTATAACTTTGTCCGTCCTACCATTCGACTGCCAAGTCCAAGTGGACCTTATAATCAAATTACTGTTATGTAGATTACAGTTGCTTGAAATATAAAAGCTTGCATTTTGCGGTCTCGAAAATTTTTTATGATAACTCCCAAAAGTCGCGGTTCAAGTGATAACCGTTTATGAACATAACTATTTCTAATGAACTTTTTCTTTTTTACAAAACTAATTTATAATAATAATAGGCAGGGCGATTTCTTGTAATCTCCTCTACGCTTTTAGTTATCAACCAATTTTGAAAATATATACCATTTGAAAGGTATTTCCATGCAGATGTCCACCATCTTTACAGATGTTAACCATCTGGTATTTATTTTGGAATAATAATCATATAAAGTTGTTACTAATATATACATATATATATATAAAACATATAAAACTTTCCCAATAAACCATTCCATAAGTGAAATGTAACTGAATTGGAGAATAAGCTTACTATAACAATATTTCGATAATTTTCCATAAGCACTGTTATGATAGGTTTATTAAATTGCAAAATATGAACTCTTTTTAAATGATGTTTTAAAAATGCTTTACTTAGCAATAGCATTTACAACAGTGATGCGCAAAAATAAAGTTGAGAATGTATGTGTGAGAAAAATAAATTTGCACTTAGAGAAAAGATGGGAAATAAAAAAATATTTACTTTATAATATTTCAAATATTAAGTAAATTAAAAACTTTTGAAACAAATCTTGTTTACGGGCATTTTTCAAAAAAAAAAAAAAAAAAAAAAACGAAGTTAGGGAAATTATAATACTTCAAATATTACTTTACTTCATAATACTTCAAATATTAAGTTAATTAAAAACTTTTGAAACAAATCTAGTTTACGAGAATTTAAAAAAAAAAAACCAAAATTAGGGCTAAAATAGGTGAGTCGAGTGAAACAAAAAGTTAGTGTCTGCGGCCCATATTTTCCGAGTTATAGGCCTCTAAAGTTCGGATATTTCATTTAATGAATACTTTTGTAACTTTGCCATTTGAAGTAGGATCACAACAAAATATATATCATTTGAAAGCTAATTGAAGCACCTTTCATTTGGTATATAACATTTCATTAAGCGTCAAATTATAAAAGTCTGTTTTTTAGCCGAACTTTTTAGAAAAAACTCTCATTATTTCAATAGTTGACTAATGTAAAGGTATAAACTAGTGTTATTTAATTGTAGGTAAGACTTTAGCCTTTAATTCGAGATATTATTTTCCACTTTAACCCTTGTAACACCACAGATATTAACAATTAATTTCGATATTTAATTTTTTTTATTTTGTACTTTTGTTCTTATGTCTATATATAAATAAATAGCCCATATCTGGAAAGAAAAAAAAATCGCGCGATTTAACACAGTCTTATAGTTTGATGGCTATGCCGAGGTAATAAAATCTTCTACATTAATGCTTTTATTGCAATTACGAATAAGCATTATATTTTTCAAATGTGCCGAATTTATTCTGTTTCGTTGTTTCGAACAAAGAAATTTCAAATCGGAAAATATTTGTTCACACAGATATGTAGAAGGAAAAAAAGATAGGCATTTATAAGAAATCTTTTTTAGTTGAGGATATTCGGAATAATCTAAGTTTTTAAAATGTAATTATATCAATTTCATGAGCAGCTTCAACTTCGCTGCGGAGTATTATCAACTCTGATTGAACTTCAAACTCATAGTTCGAAACATCGCACTTAAATGGATTTTGGTAGATATCTATCAATGATTCTATGTTTTTAAAATCTTTAAATCGATCTTGCATATTATAAAAAAGTTCATTAAGAATTGAAATATGCTCGTCTTTTTTTAAGTATTTTTCTTTTATATAAACAGTTGAAGTTTTTGGAAAATTTGAAAAATCTTCTTCCTGAATTTCAGCAAGCAGAACAAATATTTTAGTTTTAAAGATAAAAAGAATTTTCGACAACTCATCTAATGATTTTTCTTTTCCTTGAAGTTCTTTATTCAACTTATTCAAAATATCGGTTATATCCGATAAAAACGCAAGATCTAAAATAAATTCGTTGTCTTTTAGAAACAAACATTCTTCCATTTTTTCTAATTCTAAAAACTCAAAAACTTCTCTTCTTAAATTAAATAAACGGTTTAGGCAATCACCACGGCTTAACCAACGAACTTCTGTGAACATTTTCAGGTCGTGGTAAGCAGCGCCTTTGTTTTTTAAAAAACAAACTAACTTTCTATGAGTGAGTGAGTGATGCCCGCCGCGAATTTTATTAACAATTTCTTCAGCCATTTTCATAGCAGGGTGATTGCTTAGAAACTTCGATGCAAGTGCTACTTGATGAATTATGCAATGGAAGCTATCGAATTCAATTCCATGCTTTTTTAACTGGCCTATAAAACCATCATGACAACCAAGCATGACATTTGCACCATCAGTACAAACACCTGCCAATTTTTTTGGATCTGTATTTGAAAGTAGTTTTTCGTTGACAATATCAAAAAGAATTTTGCCAGTTACATTTATTTTGATAGTTTCCAACGAAAACATACTTTCAAAAACATTATATTCTTTATCCACGCATCGAATACATATGATGAGTTGACAAAGATCATTTATATCGGTGCTTTCATCCAAAGAAAAAGAAAAATATTCGCAATTTTTTAAATTTTCTTTAATGGCAGACTGCACACATGCTCCTAACTGAAGAGTACGACGGGCTACAGTTTCACGGGACAAGGGCAGAGATTCAATAAAAGTAACACTATACCTAAGCTTTTGCATAGCTTTTATAAGTATATTTTTAATAAATACACCATCACTAAATGGTCTGCCTTGCCTAATAATATCTAAACTTATACTAGTTGATACCTCGTGTTTAAGTCTTTGGTTTCTTTTTTTTTCATTAGCTTCAACTTCATTTTTTTCATTAGCTTCAACTTCACGCAACCATCCTCCTAATTTCTGTAAAAAAAATTTTTTTTTTCTTCGAAAAGGTGTTCGTTTTCTGTTTTATTAAAATCCCCATGATAAGTACTAAAATGTCTTTTTAAAATATCTTCCCTATTATTTTTAAAGGTACTGTAGCATAAACGGCATTCCATATTGCCAAAAGAATTTTTAATCATAAAATATTTTTTACATGAGATTATTTCAACCATAATTTCAACGTAAATTTCGTTCAGTGTTACCTAAAAAAATAATCATAAAAAAAACAAACAAGTCATACACTCCGTGAACATGTGCTCAATGACGACTAAAAAAAAAATCATGTGAGTCCGATCACAGAGAAGATGTGTAAACATCTAGTAATTAAAGATTTTTTTATGTCATTTTTTAAAATCAAACAGAAAGCGTCATCTATGTATCACTTATAGCGAAAACTGTTTCAGCTAATTCAACAACCGTTTGCTGTAAAACGTTAAAAATATCCTAATATAAACGTATATAAGTGATACATAGATGACGCTTTTAAAAAAGTGGCATAAAAAAACAATTTTATATCATAATTTTTTCACCAATACAATCATAAGTCACACAGCGTTATCTGCTTCAGCTCACACCGATATGAGTTACGCAGTTTTTGTGATTGTATTGTGAAATAGAAATTTACCCCCCTGCGCGTATAGATGTTTACACATCAAAAGAATATGTGTGTTTGTATTTTCCCGCAATTGCGGTATACAATGAGCGACACTGATTTACAATAACACTTGATATACACTTAATCTGTATAACAGTTTGGCAAATATGATTGTAAACGACTTATGCTCGCTATAGTTTTGTAAATGTTGTTGCATATGAAGTCCCGTTATTTGAACGTTATGTAAATGTTGCACATTGGGTTGAACATTGTGTTCTTTACGATTCAAGTGCTTATTTTTTTCATTAAATCTTTCAACGGTGATGATGACGATTATTATAATGAATTTAATGATGATGGTGATTTTCCAAAAAAAAATTTTTTTCAATATTTTTTTTTTAAATGTCTTTATGCTTATTCATCAACAAAAAAAATATATAATATTTCCTGATGTGACTCTTCTGAGTTTAATTTATGGAATTATTGAATTTGGATAAAATTTAAATTTAAAATTTTACTAATAATAATAAATATATATTAAATATTTATTCCTTTCTTATTTTTTAATAATAACTTTTTTTTCTAAAAGCACATTAAATATGCTCTAATCTGCAACTTAATTTACTAATTTATCGCTTTTCGTTCCAAAGTTACAATTAAAGTTGTGATATAAGAACACTTTTCCCAAAATACAAAAAAGTGCCTAACAGCATAAAAAAAATTTTTTCCCAACTTTTTTTTCTAAAAGCTGGTTTTTTATGTATTTATGAATATCCACCAATTAAAAAAAAAATATATAAAACTGCGGCTTCCGTGAATTAATCGCCACTTTGGTTACCATCGAACCCACTGTGCGTTGTTGCATGTGATGTCCCGTTATTTTCGCGTTGAAATTACTGTGAAATCCTCAGTCTTTTTCTTTTGTTTGAAGAGTGAAGTGTTTTTTTAAATAAATAAAATATATACATATGTATATAATATATAGGTGCAGTTTGTATTAAAAAAAGTAAATATATTAGTACATAAATTTATAGTTTTTAAATATTTGATATGCCACATAAATCAAAACGAAGTTTTCGTGAAGAATCTAAAGAAGTTGTAGAATTCGTAGTGGACGAACTGGCGGATAAACTTTGCTGGACTGGCACAGAAGATAAAAAGAGTGTGGGCAGCATGAATGCAGCAAAAGCCATAAGAAGTAAGTTATTTTATATATTTCATTTATTTATTTCATTGACTTTTGAAATTCAATAGATGCCTGCAATTTGCATTGGATTGCCAGAGGCTGAATATATGAAAAGTACAAAAGCATTCTTCCAATTCGCTGAAAATAGACAAGAGTCTAGAAGGAAATATAAGACAAAGGCAAAAAAATTGTAAAAAAAACCAATAAAGTTAGTTTTAAACCCGAATATTTAAAAAAGACTTATTATTTTATTGTATTTAAAAGCTTACAAAAATTTTACGATTATAAGCTTACCACAAGCATGACTAGAATACTATTTTCCTGTAAGCTTACTCTATAATTAGACTTCTAAGCTTGTTCACAAGATTCAGTTTTCGTTATTAAACAATTGTTCAGAAGCCTTCCACAATAATATTCACAACAGCTTTCTAAACTTAAGGCTTATGGTAGCAAGTTTGTAACAAGCTATTTATACCCTATACCACTATGTGGTTTGGGTATAATGACTTTGTGCTGCTGTTTGTAACTACCAAAAATATTTGACCTAGACCTTTATTACCTTTTATTATACCGATCGAAGCAGAATCACTAACTGATTCGATTTAACGATGTCCGTCTGTGTGTCCATGTAAATTTTGTAATCAAACTGCAGATCGCAAATATGAATATATTTCGATGAAATTTGGAACATAAACTTTTATCTGCTCTAGGATAAACGCTGTTTAAATTGGTGAGAATCGCTCCATGTTCAGACCTAGCCCCCATACAAATGACCCCTATGAAATCGACATAAATTGCCATAAGATCCAAATTGTCATAAAGATCTTACTCAAATTGGGTTTGTATGCGTTTATTACATCCATTAATGAGTAGCCCCATATAGAGCTGCTTCCCGATCTTCACTTAAATCTATCAAAAAACAAAAATATTGCACTGATTCTTCTCAAATTTTATTTGAATGTATTTTTGCAAAATACAAGAGACATTACCAAACATAGTCAGGATTGGACCATTTTTGAGCCTAGTCCCCATATAGATATAGCATCCGATATGAACTTTTTCATATTTGCAGCCAAAAAAATTAATAAAAATCCCACTCAAATTTGGTTTATGCATATTTTCTATGTCCAGTTAGTTGGGCCTATGAGATAAAGGTCTCTAAACGCATGGTATAGGGTATCATATAGTCGGTCTAGACAGACTATAATTTTCTTACTTGTCTTATAATGTTTTGATTTATTGGGTTTACAATGCTGTGTGTGTGTGTTTATTAAATTTTATGTTTGCAAAAATTGTATATCAAAAACCTATGTTGAATTGCGAATTGGTTGTAACATTTCCAGATGCATATTTCACCGCAAAAAACATAGCAGCATCTCACAATACTCGCAACAAATCTATAATATAGGGTGATCCATTTCAAGGTTCCATACGTTTTAAAGAAAAAGAAACACAGAACGTTAAAATTTAATGGGGAATGTTTATTATCATTTGAAAGAACGTTCTTTGGCATTTATTTTTTGAAGATTATGTCTATCAAATGTTGGCCGCGGCTACGTCTCAGATGATCCATCCATTGAGTCCAATTTTCGGTGACTCGTTCGAGCATTTCAACTGTTAACTGGCGAGTGACACGCGTGATGATTTGCTCCAAGGCATGAATCGAAGCGGGTTTGTCCACATAAACTTTAGACGTTACATATCCCCATAGGATAAAGTCTGACGGTATGATATCACACGATCTTGGTGGCCAAACGAACGGCCTAAGACGTGACATTATCTGCTCACCGAAGTGTTCTCTCAATAAATACATTGATTGATGCGCTTTGTGGGAAGTGGCGCCGCCTTGTTGAAACCAAATGGCGCCGAGATCGCGATATTCAATTTCAGGTATCGAATAGTCGGCTATCATGGCACGATAACGGTCGCCATTGTCGGTTTCGTTCTCACCGGCAAGATTTTTGAAGAAATATGGACCGATGATTCCACCGGCCCACAAACCACACCAAACCGTTGTTTTTTCTGGATGAAGTGGCAGCTCTTGAATCACTTCAGGCTGCTCTTCGTCCCAAATGCGGCAATTTTGCTTGTTTACATACCCATTGAGCCAGAAATGGGCCTCATCGCTGAAAAAATTTGGCTCGAAAACGTCGGAACTTCTTGGAACTTTTCAAGAGCCCATAAAGCGAAGCGATGTCGCTTGGGAAGGTCGGGCGGCTTCAGTTCTTGCACAAGCTGTATTTTGTACGCTTTCAATTTAAGATCTCGACGTAAAATGCGCCAAGTCGTTCCATACGTCAGTCCGAGTTGCTGCGAACGGCGCCGAATCGACTCTCCACGGTTTTCGTGTACACTCTCAGCTACAGCAGCTATATTTTCTTCACTGCGTGCTGGACGTGGTCTATTCGGTCGAATATTATCCAATATTCTTTCATAATATGTGTATATAACTTAATTTTTTTTATATTTTTTGTTGTGTATTAACTTATTGAAAAAAAAAAAAAACAAAATTACTTCTGATGTTGTATTTTTTTTTTTGTGTGTGTAATATTTACATACTAGCATACCCTGTCGTGCTTCGCTACGACTAAGCGACACTTATTGACATGTTTTATTTCATAATCAGTTTTTCCTAAGAAGTTTGTATTTTACGCTCAGTAGGCCGATTATGTTGTCCATAAGTTGAACGAAGTGCACGAAACACATTCTTCACAGAACGTGAATTTTCGTAGTAAAGTTGAACGATTTGTAAACGTTGTTCAGGCGTAAGTCTTTCCATGATGAAATGCCAAACAATACTAAACAAAAATAACGTGACAATATGACACGACTCACACGTGATCTGTCAAAAAGGCTATTGAAAAAAGTATCTCAACTTGGATCACTCGGTATATCATTCGAAAAAATGACGAACATAAAATAACTTATGAAAGTCAACCTGGATACTTCTAGAACAGAATATCTTTTTCTAGGTCAATGCGAGGTACAAAAAATTAACACTGTACGATATAAAAAGCAAATATTTGAACGCCATTTCTTCCTGAATTCTATACGCCTTTGGAACCAGTTACCCCCAACATTCAAATTATTAGCAATGCAAGGCACTTCAAAGCAGCTATATTTAGCAACCTACCTTAATTAAAAATATTATATAAAGTTTTACTTATCATTAAACAATTGTTAAATTAAAATTGCTTAAAATATTTAAGATTGTATTAATTTGATTTTATTTTGTTTAACAATGTTCTATCTTTGCCTCAATCTACCCAGTACTGTAATATAAGACATATTCTTGTTGTACTGTATTTATACTCAATAAATAAATAAGTGAAATGATTAGCATACCCTTAGGCTCTTATAAAATTATCTATTACCAAACCCATTTATATATCTTCTGTGTGGTCAACAAATATTTATAATAAAAATAAATGAATTTTATTTAAAAATCTATTTAAATATTTATAAAATTTTTACATATAAAAAAAAATAAATTCAAAAGTTGCCAAAAGCGAAAATCGTGAAAAACAAAAAATCGCTAAATCTTCAAAATCAAAAATGGGCGGAATTAAAAAACGCGAAAAATTGCTGGACTTAATTTGGAAAATCTATGTCCTTCTCATCGGCAGCTATATGTAGCTTGATCCAGAGAAGGAACGACGAAAAATTTTATAATTTAACATTTAATTGTAAAATACAAACTTCTTAGGAAAAACTGATTATGAAATAAAACATGTCAATAAGTGTCGCTTAGTCGTAGCGAAGCACGACAGGGTATGCTAGTATGTAAATATTACACACACAAAAAAAAAAAATACAACATCAGAAGTAATTTTGTTTTTTTTTTTCAATAAGTTAATACACAACAAAAAATATAAAAAAAATTAAGTTATATACACATATTATGAAAGAAATAGCTAAAACTCGAAGATTGTCTTTAAAAACTGTACAAAATTTTTTAAAAATATATAATTGGGCAAGCCCGCTGATACGATACCCTATATCATTAGATTCGGGAAAGGGTCTTACATGGAAAGATGCTGGATGAGGTCATTAATGGAAAATTATAATAAACCAAATCTTTCATGTTTTCTGAAAAAGTACCGATTTTTACGATCGTATGGACGGAAGGAAGAATATCTTTAATCGACCCAAAAACTGATCGGTAAAATAAAAACCATATTGAGATCAATTATTTTTGGTAGAAACAAACTTCAGCACAAATTCATTATGCCCTGAACGGAGAGTAGTGTAGTTCGATTTTAAATAACTTGACTAAACAAACGACACCAAAAAAATATATGTCATGTAGGTACCTAACTTGTTTTGATAAATTGTTGGAAAAGATAAAAAAGAAACATCTTCGGCAAACAACTGATTTTCCATTTTAAAATAAACTACACTGAAAACTGGTTGAATGAATTACAAACTGTTAACGTAATCATTTTATTACACCGTTCAACAAAAATTCAAAAAATCTGTATTATACATTTTAACTAAATTAAGTACGTCGGAAAATAGACACCAAATGAAGTAAGGTTTAAGTAGTATAACTATTTGCTTGGTTGTTTTCAGCAAAGTTGTATGAGCTTTTCACCAGCCAAACTATCTACTGCTTTTGGTTACTGATGAGGGTTCCTAACTCGATCCGAAACAGCTGTATAACCTGTTTTGCAGAATATAGATCAACTTTTGAGAGAAATATGCTAATTTTTTTTTGCCTCATTTAAAGCGAATATATTTCATCTTCCGCCTTATTAATATCTACCTCAATCAATAAAATGATAAAGATTTTACCCTATGCCATCTGCTTAGAGACCCTATTTCTCAGGTCCAATTAATTATATACAGAAAATAAACATCAACTTAATTTGAGTGGAATTTTAATTAGTTTTTTTGTCATCGGATATGACACAGTTCATATCGGATGCTATATTTATATGCGGACTGGTCAAAAAATGCACCGCTCCTGCCTACATTTGGTAAGATCACTTACTTTTTTGCATAAACATACACAATCCAAATTTGAGAATCATCTGTGCAATATATTGGATTTTTGATCGATTTAAGTGAAGATCCGGAAGCAGCTTTATATGGGGTCTATAACTAAGAATTGTCCTGTAGGGTTTATTTTGGCCTACCCATAATCGGATACATACACAAACCCAATTTGAGCAATTAGGAAAATTATAGTCGGTCTAGACCGATCATACGATCATACGGTTTAGAGAACGGCCAAACTAATTGGATATAGAAAATAAGCATAAACGAAATTTGAGTGGCATTGTTATAAATTTTTTCTGGCTGCAGGTATGAAAAACTTCATATCGGTTTTTATATTTATATGGGTACTAGGTCGAAAAATGGACCGATCCTGGCCATATTTGGTAAAGTTGCTTATATTTTGAAAAAATATAAACAAGCCGAATTTGAGAAAAATCTGTGCATTTTTTTTTTTTTTTGGTTTTTTGATAGATTTAAGTGAAAATCGGGAAGCAGCTCTATATGTGGCCTATTGCTAAGAATTATCCTATAGGAATAATTTTCGAGCTACTGCTTAACGGATATAGTACACACATACAAACCCAATTTGACTGAGATCTATATGATAACTTGGATTTTATGGCAATTTATGTCGATTTCATAGGGTTCATTTGTATGGGGGCTAGGTCTGAACATAGACCAAATTTCACCAATTTCAATAGAGTTCATCCTATGGCCGACAAGGTGTTATATACCAAATTTCATCAATATATATTCATATTTGCGACCTGTAGTTTGATTAAAATGTTTACATGGAAACACGGACGGACGGACGGATGGACATCGCTATAATCGGTATAATAAAAGAAGGGTCTAGGTCAATTATTTTTGATAGTCACAAACAGCAGCACAAAGTCGTTATACCCAAACCACATAGTAGTATATATAGAGTATAACAAGATCTCTATGATAATTCGATATTATAGCAATTAAGTCGATCTCATAGGGACTAGGTCTGAACATGCATCCTATAGCAGATAGAAGCTTATGTTCTTAATTTCATAAAAATATATTCATCTTTGCGACCTGCAGTATGATTAAAGTGTTTACAAGGACATACAGACGGACGGACGGACAGACGTCACAAAGTCAAAGTAAAGCAAATATGGATTTGCGGAGAATTCTTCGAGAATAATTCGTCGAAAACAATTCTTCGAATAGCAGTTCTTCGAATAACAATAACCATAGAGGGGAATAACCATAGAGGTTTTTCAACTATAGCGGGGAAGAACTGTTTTCGAATAATTTTTCGCCGACCCAAATAAGGCAGTTAAACGAGGCCGTGCTGAAACTCTGATACGCTCCACCACATAATGGTTTTTTTTCCGTTTATTTTGGCATAAACTCTAATTTTAAAGCTATTGAATTGAAATTTGGTTTGTATACATTTTTTATGCTCCTAAGATGACCTACCTAGTTTCATATGATTTGGGGCACTATTTCATATAGCTGCCATATAGCCGATCTGCCCGATTTGCCCCAACTTTTTTGTTTATTGGGCTATTGAATTGAAATTTGGTTTGTACACATTTTTTATGCTCCCAGGATGACCTACCAAGTTTCATAAGAATAAAATATTTATTACAATATAAAGTACATACAAATTATATCATTATTAATTCATATTACGTATGTAGATTGAGTTTGTATGTTGCAGATTTATTTTGATTCGGGGAACAAAAAAAAATTCATTAGCTATGTCAAAAAAGTGGGTATACTTCTCACCATTCCACGTTGTTGAAATAAGTTCTCTTCATATTCTTCTTCTAATACTATATCATCAAGTTCAAAAATGTCCTGATCATCATCTTCTTCATCTGAAGAGCACTGAGAGGGTTCGCCACCTTCAGCTATATCTATAAGTTCCATGCTTGGTGTTTGTAAAATACCGATGACTTCTGATGGTAAGCTTTTCTTATTGTTTCGATTTGTACGTTCCTTCCAACACAGGCTAGACAATAAGGGATCAGAAGAATACATGGCTCTGTTGAAAACATCTGTAATATTGTCTAGGCGACTGCATTTTCTGGCATGGCATCTTCTGTCGCTCTTATACAGCTTGTTCCTTGCCTCCGATGCAGTTTCCCCTAGGCAATCAACTGGGACTACGCAGCAATCCATTATTTGATATCCATGTACTAATACTTTGTGCACAGTAGGGGACATTGGATACCAGAAATATTTTTCCATGTACATTGTGAATGTGCCAGCGCAAAAGTCTTTAAACTTGGCTGAATTCAAGGCATACTCGCAAGATATCGCAATTAAAATTATGTGAAAACGACGAATTATTTCGTATTCAATTCCTGATATAGATGATAGTACTATTGAATTCGAAAATGCTCTTCTGGCCGTATTTCCATCATTAGTATTGCCACTGCCATTTGCATTAGGTTTATCTACTAGGTCCAGCATCTTCATAATTTAATTTTGGGCGACCTATTTTGTTTGGGGAAACATACTGCTCATCCATTACTATAATTATACTTTTGCTAAGCCATTTTGAATGTTTAGCTTTAAATCGCTCTAATTTACGGTTGCACTTTGGCAAATGCTTTTTTATATAATTAACAAAATCTTTAACTTGTTTTGCAAACGCATTTGGTCTTCATTTAAACTGATATTACTGATATTCTGTAACACATATTTCACAAGTGCATCTTCTGAGCGATTGTTGCTGCTCCAAATTTCAATAAGCGCTGCATGGGCAAACACATGTTTATCTGCAAAAACACGTGTTGGCACAAAATAGAACAAAAAAGGCTAGTTACTCATTAATGAACACACTTTTGTTAATAACTTGCCATTTATAACTTTTTGCAATGCTTTGCCATTCGCAAGTTACACTCCACGGAACACAACTACAATTTATAGATTTTATATAAAATTATACATAAACAAAACATTTCGCAATATTACAACAACAGACAATTATGACAAAAAGGGCATCTCGTCTTAATTTTACATACCTGCACTAACGTTTTCCATAATTACACTTTTTATTTTTTTTCACTTTTTCAAAGCACAAGCACTCGAACTTAGCTGATGTTTACCGCCAGTTGTAACAAAACAAAGTGACTTTCAAACAGCTGACTTTAAAAGCACGCTAGCAAAAAACGGTTGCCACCAGCATTGATATTAAATGTTTTTTTTTTCTAATATGGGTATCTAGATTTAGGAAATCAGTTAAATTTCAAAATATGAAACCAAAAAAAAATTGACTTTATGCCAAAAAATCCTACTTTTTTACCCATAGTGCACCAGCGATCTAGACACAATTTCACCACCAAGGGTGTCAACACTGGGAGAGGAATGAGAGGCTAGATTCCGCATTATAATGGCAAGATTTTTTACAATTATTTGTAAAATTAATAAGATAATTAACAAAATTTTTTGGTATTTTCATGATTTTTTTAACTGAAAGCAATTACTGAATGCATAGTATAGATAATACTATTAATAGTCTAGGCGATTTCTTGTGACAGATGTTTTGTTCTACCGTTTTATCCCGATTTTGACCAAACGTTTATTATTTGTAAGGTACTCCTTTTTAGCCGTTTTGCAGATTTACAGATTTTTAAATTTTTCCTTTGTTTTGAGTAAATTGCATTTAAAGTTGCTACTACATAAAATTATCATATGCTATGTGTGTTTCATTAAATTTTTTAATGTGTTTGTAATAAAAATGTGTTTGTTTTTTGTGTTGATTTGTGAATTGGCTATAACTGAATAGCATACTTTTAGGGTCTTTATTTAAGATTATGGCATCTGTTTTCTGGGATGCATGTGGGTAGTAGCTAACTTGTTCCAGAGTTTAGTAGGAGAAATTAAGGAAAAAGAACACATTTGGTGAAACAGATAGTGGTGTTTCATTAAGACAATACAGCAGTTCACACATCCACTATTGCAATGGCCAAAATTCATGAATTAAAGTTCGAATTACTACATCACCCACCTTATTCGCCACATTTTGCTGCCTCGGATTATTTTCTGTCCGCAAACTTCAAAATATGGCACGAAGCTATTAAATATCGCTGGGAAAAGTGTTGTGAGCCAAAAGGAGATTATTTTATTTTTTTTATTTATTTATTTATTTATTTATTAAGTCTATGGTAAAACCTTACAGACTAAGTATAATAAACAGAAAAAAAAAATATATAATATATACAAATCCTTAAATCAAAAATTTGAGATTATGTATTTAAAAATAATATAATATTGCGTTTAATAATATCATAATTTAAAAAAAAATCAATTAAATTGTATAGATCATTGAAATCATGGCAAATTCTTCTAAATGGATCAGCATCGGCAAACTTTTGACGACAGATTGGGATAAATAGTGGAGCGTAAAAACGTGTTGACCGTGCCGGAACGTTCATGGAGATGTTGTCCATAAGAAAATTTGAGCATATGTCGCCTCGAATTAAGTTAAATAAAAACATAACTAAAAGCATTGTTCTTCGGCTTTTTAAAGACGGCAGTTAATTTGAGAGAGTATAATTGTATATGATGGCAGATTGACAAAACTTGGATAAGAACGTCTTAAGCAGAAAAGGAGAAATTGCTTCTGGACCGATTCAATGTTGGCACTGCGAATATTAGATAGTGGATCCCAAATAACAGACCCGAATTCTAAAATTGGTCTTACTAGGGAGATGTATAGTTGTTTGGTAACTGTAGTGTCATTGAATTCCTTTGCCCATCTTTTAATGAAGGCCAGTACACCACGTGCTTTAATAATTATCATCGAAATGTGTTGAGCAAACTCTAATTTGGCATCTAAAAGAACACCCAGATCCAGGATTTTATTTACTTGCTCCAACTGGTAATCTCCAAATTTGTAACAACCAAATTCAGCTAATTTTCTAGTAAAGTGCATGTGTTTGCATTTTTTTAAATTTAATTCCATTAAATTTATGTGGCACCATGTATAAAAATTATTTAGATCATGTTGTAGGTGAATTTGTTCACAATAATTCTTATAGCTTAATAAAATCTTGACATCATCAGCATACATAAGAACATTTGAGGCTTTTATTATACTTGGTAGATCATTTATAAAAAGAGTAAATAAAATTGGTCCAAGATGACTTCCTTGAGGCACTCCAGATTTAACTATAATATTCTTGGAAGTAGTATTATTAAAATAAACACGTTGATTTCTGTTGATCAAGTAAGATTTTATCCAGCTTATGCTTTTGCTGTAAAGCCCATCAAATATAATTTTTTGAGTAAAAGATCATGATTTACTTTATCGAAAGCTTTACTGAAGTCAGTATAGATAACGTCGGTATGTAGCCCATTGACGAAACCCCGATTTACCAAAGTTATAAGTTGTAAAATATTAGTTGAAATAGAGCACCCCTTACGAATACCATGTTGTGAGCGTGATATTATAGAAGAAACCTGATGACAGAGATTATCCGTTAAACATTTTTCAAATAGTTTGAGAATAGCACAAAGCTTAGCTATTCCTCTATAGTTAGCTACATTCGATTTGTTTCCAGATTTAAATAAAGGAATAATATATGAATCTTTCCATTATGTAGGAAAATGCCAATGTTTAATGGATGAATTAAATAAAATGCATAATGGAACAGCCAAAGTTTGGGCGCAGTTGATTATAATGCAGCTAGGAATACCGTCATGTCCTCCGTTAGTTGAATTCTTGAATGTTTTTAAGTTATTTTTGATATCCGAGGTCTTTATAAAAGGAAATGAAATTGATTGATGTTCCATAACTGGAAATGGATATATGTTTGAAATGTCATATTGAATATCAGAGTAAGTTGTGCTAAAAAAAATCAGCAAACATACCGCTAATAACTACATCATTACGGGATTCACGATTAAGATACTTCATTTCAGTTGGATATCCAGTAGATTTTTAGACTTTACAAATTTATAAAATGATTTTGGATCTCTCTTCAAATTTATTTTCATAGTTTCCATGTAATTCTTATAAAGTTTTGTATTTAGCATATTATACTCTGCACGTGCAACTGAATAATTCGTATAATCAGATAAAAGACCGGACACTTTATATTTTTTGTGTCGTTTATTTTTTAAGTTTTTAAGACTCGACAATTGTTTTGTGCTCCAAGGAGGGCCAGAGTGGTTGAAAACAGTAAACTTCGGGATACATTCATTCATATAAAATAGAACAGTTTCGTAGAATAACTTGATCGTTGTATCGATTGATGTGGGAGAACCAGATGTAACAGATAATAATTGGAGCCAATCAGTATTACTGAAGTAATAATTTAAATCGTTGTAATTTGCTCTTTTGAAACAAAAAACTTTTAAGTTGTTTGATTTACACTTTGAAACAAATGGCAAATTCAAGTTTAATTCAATGGTAGGATAGTAACGATCTTCTGGTAAAGTAACAGGATCTGCACGAGATAAAGAGTAGTTTATTGGCTCATTAACATAAATTAAGTCTAAAATCCTTTCTTGATCATTATGAACACCCTTAATTTGAAAAAGACACAAGTCCGATAAATTATTTATGAAATTATCGTTATCTTCATTTGACACCGTAGGAGTGTAGTAAAAAGAATCAATTAAAAATGTCCATGATATTAACGGCAGATTAAAGTCTCCAAAAACAAGTACAGGATCTTCAGGGTAGCCTCTGTTACAACTGATTTTATTGTTTCAAAATGTTCATTATAAATCGATTGATCAGAATCAGGAGGTATGTAGGAGCAAGTAATAAAAACTTTTTTTTGATTTAGTTTTAACATAACACCAATAATTTCAATATTCGGTAAAGAATCAAGACGTATTTCTTCAGATGATAGTTGACAGGAGACAGCAATTAGAAAACCACCACCAATTGTTTCAGTTTCTCTGTCTGTCTCAGCGTTGAAGACATTTCTTTTTAACCAGGTTTCAGTAAGAACAATAACATGATGAGAGAAATCAAAGCTGTGTTTAAACAGAGACGTTATTTTTGTATTAATGCCACGAACATTTTGGTAAATTATAGATATTTGGTTATCATGAAGAGTAGTTAGTTTTTTGGAGCATTTAAATTTCTTAGCGGAAGATGAACAGCATTTCTTGGATTTTCTTTGTATTGATATTCACGGACAAGTGTACTAACGGGCCAAAAATCAGGATTAAGTATAATATCGAAGAGATCAGCTGGGACAATAATTTTAAATGAGGTGATAGTTCTCGGTTGAGAATAATTGAACTTATACGTTGAAATCAGTGCATTCGAATCGATTTTAGATTTTATATGGAATTCTAAATCATCAACTGAAGTTTTTGAGGCTAAGCGGGATACAAATATAGTTTTCTTTGGAGGTATAACTCTCAGCGGGTTATGTATAATTTGATTGTTATTTAAACCAGTAGCAGAAGAATTTAAAACTTGACCATAATTAAGAGGTGTAACATTTTCATGAATTATTGGTACAGTACCAGTAGCTACCTCTGTGTGAGCTGTAAATTTAGAGGACGCAGACGGTAAAGATGATGAATCGTTATCAATTGAGCTGACAGGTGCAGAAATCGAAGAATGTCATCTTAGTTGTATATTTAGGGATTTATTAACTGTTTTTTTACGTTTTGGAGATGAAAGAAGTGGTGTATTAACAAATTTATCTAAATTTGGGTATTTAGTGAATAATTCACCAAAATTAGAAAGTTTTCTTTGCAGTTATAAAAAGTCCACATTAAGTTGATCAAACTCTGCTTTAGAATTTTTGAAAAAATTGTATAACTCCACATTAATTTTTCTGCAGCGAGTGCAAGTCCATTGCAGGAATTTTGCAGGATCGGCCAGAGCATCTGCATCGCGTGACTGTGGCCTTACATTTCAAATGGTAGTTTCCTAAACACAACCAGCAGGAAACCATACGTTCATTTCCGATATTAATACAATTAGTGTTTAAGCAATCCATAATAACGTGAAAATTTGATTATAAACTTTTTATTAATTTATTACTTTAACGAATTTGTTTGTTGGGATGTTATTAAATTTGCAAATAGGATGCTATGTGATGTTAGTGATAAATGGGTGATGATGTTACAATAGTAGCTGAGAAATAAGGAAAATTCTAACCAAAATTTATTGTGCTTTCTCTGTCAGGTCGGATTATTCTAGGACCGCCCTCGTGTAGGCACATGTTCTATGACATATTTACGTTTTTCATTTACTGAGGTATCTTCGCATTTTCGTACGTCATTATTTGGTAATTTGACCTAGAGGCTCTAAATTCAATACTAGTCTGCTGGAAATAATGACAAATAAAGGTTCAGGTTCAAACCTCACGGCCGCCCTAAGTAGAAAAAATTTCATATAGAAACATTCTATTCAATTATAACATAACAATTATCACAATGTTCAATAAATCGCTGATGAAGGCTAAAATGCCAGAAACCGGTTCGATTAACAATACAGTGAAGTTATGAATTTTTGAAATATATGCTTTCTTCTTCTCTACCACGCACCATTGAAATGACAAATAATATTATACCAACTTTACTCAGAAAAATGGATAATTTTGTCAATAATCGTGATTGCAACAGGCAGACCAACAGACGAGTTCTTGTAAAGATCAATAATACCTAACCTTTCTGAAGGGTATAAAAGAAAAGAAGGTAACAAAATCACGAAATGAAAAACAGTAAAATCCATTTTAATCCATTTGGTCTCTTTTTTCGGATGAAAGAATGAATATCAGCCGGACCATGTTTAATATGTACTGTTGGATGGTGTTTTTATTGGAGACATTTATTTAAATGAAATAAATAATGTTTCACAACAATGTAACATTACCAGGAAGTTCTGTGTATTTATCTTTGAAAGTTACCAGCTTTTTGTCCACAAAAAACATACAGTGTAGATGACAAAACAGGTTTGCTGTTAAAGAGCACTTTAAAATATAAATGATTTCAGTTAAAAAGTCAACCCATTCATTGAATAATAATTTGATCTACTAAACAGCGTTTATAAAAATATCAAACATAAAAATAGTGTGGAGTGATTTTAGATAGTGTGGAGATAATTTGATGTTTCCAGAATTCAGGGCAAGTTTATTAATAAGAACTAGCAGATTCCAGCCCTCGAAATTCGAGTGCAATTTCTAGGCAACTTTATTTTTTAAATTGCCAATTCACAAACCAACACTTTTTTGGTTTATTATTATTGTGAATGAAGATAACAAACTCATTAACCAACACATTAAAAAATTTAATAACACACATAGCATATGTATAATTTTATGTATGTGTTAGTAGCAACTTTAAATGCAATTTACTCAAAATAAAGGAAAAAAATTTAAAAATCTGGATATCTGGAAAACAGCAAAAATAAATACATTTCAAATAATATATGCTTAGTCAAAATCGGGATAAAGCAGTAGAACAAAACATTGGTCATAAAAATTCGCCTAGCTTATTAATATTATAGATAAAAGAAGTTGCTATAGCGGATAAAACTTACCACTGAAATAGTGAAGAGACATATAATATAGAAATAGGACCGTTTTACTTAGTGAAGCCACTGAGCTGAGAATTATTTTAATAATAATTGAATATTAGTTTTCCCGTAAAAAAAAATATTTTCACACCAAAAAATTTTTTCCGCACATTTTTTCAGCTCATAAAGAAAAAAACTTTTTATACAAAATAAATAAGTAAAAAAATAGACTAGATCGATTATTTTGTATGCGATTTAAGAAAGGGTCTTAGGGCTACCTAATTGGATATATTATATTTTTGCCTGCAGATATGAAAAATTTGATATCGGATGCTATATTAATATGGGGACTAGGTCGAAAAATGGACTGATCCTGACCATGTTTAACAAAGTCACTTATTTATTGAAATAGCATGTACAAACCAAATATGAAATAAATCTGTGCAATATTTCTATGTTTCTAATAGATTTAAGAGAAGATCAGAAGCAGCTTTATATAAGGTCTTTAAATAAGAATTGTCCTCCAGTATTTATTTTTGGACTACTGAATAATGGAAAATTTTATCGAGATGTTTATCAATTTCAATAGCATTCGTCCTATCGCCGATAAAAGCTTATATACAAAATTTGGCAAAAATAAATTTATATTCATTTACATGGACACACAGACGGACGGAATAACGGACAATACTAAATCGGCTTGGAAAGAGATTCTGAGTCGGTTGCTATAATAAAGGATGGGACTAGGTAAAATATTTTTGGTAGTTGCAAACATCAGCACAAACTCGTTATACCCCGACCACATAGTGGTATAGGGCATTAAAAAACTAATTATCTCGTACAAAATTTTCGATTATTTCTAAATATAATTTTTTGGTTTCATTTCAAGCTGGAAAATTGACATCGATATTTTCCAGCTGGTAAAAATTTCGATGCAGAATACATAACACAGTGAAGAAATATTGATTTCGAAATACATAAGTTTTTCAATTATTTTTAATTGTTATAATTTATTAATAGATATCTATAATATTAATAGGCACGGCTATTTTTTGTGACCTCTTCTGCGCTTTTAGTTATTAACCGATTTGGACAAAAATATACCCTTTGAAAGGTATTCCTTTGCGGATGTGCACCATCTTTATTTTTTTTATTTATTTACTTATTTTGATTTCTTACACAACAAGACTAAGTCTTATGATTATAGTGCAGGATTACATTTGATACAAGAATTACAATTGATAGTTATAAAGTATATAACATTGATTATACTAAATTAAATCAAGCGAAAAGAAAATAAGAGATAAAAGAAAATTCAATAAAAAAAGAAAATACAAAAAGAGAGAAAAAAATTAAAAACAAGTTTAGGTTTAGGCAAAAAATTTAAGTAACTATTTTTTGAAATGTATTGCATTGCTATTAAGTTGAATATTACAGATGCGCCGTATCTGGTATATCTTTTTGGAGTAATAATAATTTAAATTTAAAGTTGCTACTAACACATACGTAAAATACATAAATCTTCGCAATGCTGTGTGTGTGTGTTTATTAAATTTGTTAATGTGTTTGCAAAAATTTTTATATCAAAAGTCCTCTGTTGAATTGTGAATTGGTTCAAATTGATTAGCTTACCTTTAGGCTCTTATAAAATTATTTATGAACATGCCGATTTATATATCTTCTGTGTGTTCAATAAACGTTTATAATGAAAGTTAATGAATTTAAGTTAAAAATTTACAACATAATGCATTTAATTAAACATTCATAAATTTTTTACATATATATAGATTAGAAAAATAGTGAAAGAAACAAGTTGATTGAGAAAATAAAGTTTCCTAGAATTGGGACTCAGCGAAGCGCTTGGTAAAAGTGGGAAAATGCATGCTAAATTATGGGAAAATACCTGTTAAGTCTATAGAAAATTCATGCCAAATGGTAAAAATGCATGTCAAAAATGGCAAAATGTTTGCTAAATTTGGGCAAATTTATGGGAAAATGCATGCTAAAAATGGGAATTTTTCTGTTAAAAATTAGACAAATTTGCATGCTAAATGTAGGGAAATTGCATGCTATATTAAGAAAAATGATTTTCAAAGCTGCAAATAAAAAAAATTTTTCGAAGAAACAAAAACATGCACATGACATGCATTTTTACCATTTAGCATGCATTTCCTATAGACTTAACAGGCATTTTCCCATAATTTAGCATGCATTTTCCCATTTCTGTACAGCAAACTTATTCTCTCTTACTATATCCATTAATCAGTAGTCCAAAAATTCACTTCATAGGACAATTTATATTCACAGCTATTTCGAGATATTCACTTAAATCTATCAATAACAAAAATATTGCATACATTTTTTTTCTCAAATTTGGTTCAGTAAGTGACTACCAAATATGGTGTAGATCAGTCTATTTTTTCACCTAGCCCATAAATAAGTATAACATCCGATATGAACCTTCTCACGTCTGCAGGCAAAAACAAATATAATAAATATTCTCTTCAGATTTAGTTTGTGCTTGTTTTCTATACGCAATTAGTTGGACCTAGGACCAATTTTCTAACCGCATGGTATAGAGTAGCACATAGTCGGTTTAAACCGATTATAATTTTCTTACTTGTTTTTATTAAGTTGTTCTATTTACCAAAATATTGCAATCTTTGTTCATTATATAATGGACAGATAACAATAAAGTGAAGAGTATTTTCCGTTTCATCCAAATTACATATTCTGCGTAATCCCACTGTGTTGCTTTTGAATGACCTAGTGTTTATGTCAGGCGAAGCAGCTCTCGCTCTTATGATTAAGCTAGTGGTTCGAGATGAAAAATCATGTCAGTAGAGGTGGAGCATTGTAATTCAGTTCAGAATAAAGTCCATTGAACTGTGAGTACGTAATCTCCCTCTTCCTTTATTTTAGATAGATCTAAAATGCAAGAATTAAAGTCAATAGGCGCCTTGGCCGCCAATTCGGCCAATGGGCTGAAGCTGTAATTGATATTGCTTTTTATTTTCCAGAGATTATTTTAGTTTTCAGCGATGAAGCTCATTTTTAGTTGAATCGATATGTAAATAAGCAAAGTTGTCCCACTTAGAGTAAAGATATTCTAAAAGCTTTTGTCCACATACCATTACATCCGCAGCAGATTTCTATTTGGGGCGCCTAATGGGACGGCGGAGTAATTGATTCATATGTCTTCAAAAGCGATGATGGGCAGAATGTTACTGTCAACGGTGAACGGTATACATACAGAAATGATTTCAAGTTTTTTTGTACCTCAATTAGCTGGCGTTAATATTGCTGGCATGTGCCTCCAGCAGGATGGAGCCATATGCCCTACAGTTAATTTACTGAAATAGGCTTTTGATGAATGAATAATTTCACGTAAAATCGTGTGGTATAAGGTCACTCATCTGCGCCGATAAACCAAAGACAACTGAACACTTGGAATTTAACATTCGACCAGTTATTGGCGAAATACGGCTGCAAACGCTACGAAAAGTGTATGAAAATTGTATTTCTAAATTGCGCTGTGTACGCGTCAACCGTGGCGGCGAAATATCCCAAGTTATATTCAAGCATTAAATATTTATCCAAAAAAGTCAGCTCAATTGATATCAGAGATATTTTTCTTTGCGCTATTTTAATTTCTGTAACTCTAAAGAAAACACACGCTTTAACAACACTGGAGCTTCAGATTTGAAATTTATAAGGATTCAGAGACATGTCTCCAGAATAAGCATATAATTGAATATTGTATTTGTTAAGTATAGCATCTGTTTAATGAAAAGGTTTAGTAATTACTTTGCTTCAGCACATTTTTAACAGCCCAGACTTGGTTCGCAAATCACAATATGAAGCTAGTTTAAATGCAGCATGAAATACTTTAATTTTGTTGTTTTCTGATATCTGTAATAACAATGTAAAGCACCAATCACGACTTGTAAATTCTATGCTGTTTCCGTTAAAATTGCAATATCATTCGAATATAGTAGAATTTTAATATCAGCAACAGTCACACCAGCAGGAAGGACATCGGCTAAGTCGTTTACCTACTTCAAGGGCAAATGTATTGGAATAGTAGTAACCATACCAAATTCTACTTTCAGTATCAACGTACATAGACTGCAAGATTCCTACAAACTTCCTATAAAAGTGCCATTAATGAGAGTATATACGAGGGCCGATCAATAAGTCCGTGCCTATTCGAACTTCTCTCGTAGTTATATGAAATGCAATACTGCTACCATGAAGTAACACCTGTTAATAGACTACTGTAAAATTATGAGCAAGTTTCGTCTTACTTTGCGTTTAACAGCTGTTCAAAACATACAACCTCGTGGTTTTTTTAATGGAAATAAGTGAATTACGACTGCTCATTTCAATCACTGCTCATTTCAATCATTTCTGCACAATCGATTTCAATGGTAAAAAAGTGGTTTACTGACTTTCATGGTGGTTGCACAAATACAAATGACGCTGAACGTTCTGGACGGCCAATTGAAGTCAATACATCCGAAAATGTCGAAAAAATCCACGATATGGTGTTGGCCTATCGAAAAGTAAAAGTGCGTGAGATTGCTGATGCCATAGGTATGTCATATGGCAGTGTGCTGTTGATTTTAAATGATCAGTTGGGTTTAAGAAAGCTGTCTGCTAGATGGGTGCCGCGTTTGCTCTCAATTGAACATAAACGTAATCGTGTGACAACTTCAAAGGATTAGCAAAATTCCATGAATTGGTACCTCATCCGCCATGTTCTCCGAATTTGGCCTCCAGTGACTATTTCCTATTTTCAAACCTGAAGAAATGGCTCTGTGAAAAGAGATTTAGCTCCAACGGTGAAATTATTGATCAAACGAATGCCTATTTTATGGGCCTCGCAAAATACTATTTTTTTTGGAAGGGATACAAAAATTGGAGAAACGTTGGACTTAGTGTATTGAGCTAAAAGGAGATTATGCTGAAAAATATTTTTTTTTTTGCAAAAAAACTGTGTTTCTTTCCAAAAGTCACTACCTTATTGAGCCGCCCTCGTAACACACAATTTCTAGGTATCGTATGAATAACACAAGATATTCCGAAAGAAAGCATACTTACTTTTCCTATTCACTTTTCTTTAAAAGTAACATTTCTTAAAAAGTAACTTTTTTCATAAAATACCTTTCATTAAAAAGTACCCTTTATTATAAAGTACTTTTTATTATAAAATACTTTTTATTATTAAGTAGTACCTTCCATAAGAGAGCAATTTTTATTAAAATGTGAAGGTAAAGTATATTTTACAAAAAACCCTTTTTTTAAACAGTTCCTTTCACCAAAACTATATTTAAATAAAATGGACCTTTTCCATAAAAATATCATTTTCTAAGGTACCTTTTCTTCAAAAAGTACCTTTGTTTTAAAAAGGACTTTTTCAGGAAGAATGCATACTTATTTTTACCATTCACGTTGTTTGACCTTACAATATTCCTCACGTTGAAAATATTGTCCACAGTTGAATAAATAGTACATTTTCTTTGAAAGTACCTTATTGTTGCAAAGAAATTTCCATAAAAATTACCATTTATTAACAGGTACTTATTAATAAAAAGTAGCTATTATTATAAAGTACGTTTTATTATAAAGGCACTTTTATTATAAAGTTACTTTTATTATACAGTGCCTTTATTAAAGAGTACTTTTTTTAAAAAGTACTATTTATCAAGCAGTAGCTTTTCTTTAAATACACGTCTTACTAAAAACCATCCTTTACTAAAGAGTACCTTTTATTGAATCTAACTGGGCCTTTTATATAAAAATATAATTTATAAAAATTACCATTACTTTAAAAAATACTTTTGCTTTAAAAAGGTAACTTTACTTAAAAAGGTAACTTTTCTTAACAAAGTACCATTCCTTCAATAAGTGTGTTTTCGAAAAAAAAATTTTTTTTAAGTACTTTTTCTTAAAAAGTTTATTTTCTTAAAAAGTACCTATTCCCAAAAAGAACCTTTTATTCAAAAATTTAATACCTGTTATTAAATAGTGCCTCTCAAAAATTACATTTTCTTTAAAAAGTATTTTTCATGAAGTATTATTTTTTGTTAAAAATTTTTTGATGTGTAAACATCTACACGCGCAGGGGGGAAATTTCTATTTCACAATACAATCACAAAAACAGCGCAAAATGTGAGCTCACATGTTACACTGTGAGCCGTAAGACAAATCGGTGTGACTTATGATTGCATTGGTGAGAAAATTATGATATAAAATTGTTTCAGCTAATTCAACAACCCTTAGCTGTAAAACGACAAAAATTTCACAATGTAAACGTATAACATATATATAATTCAACAACCCCGTAAGTATAACCAGAGTCCGTGCAGTTGTCTGCTATAAGTGATACATAGATGACGCTTTCTGTTTGATTTTAAAGAAGTAAAATAAAAAAATCTTTAATTACTAGATGCTAACACATCTCCCCTGTGATCGAACTCACTATATTTTTTTTATAATAAAATACCTTTTGTTAAAAAGTAACTTTTTATAAAAAAAGTCTCGTTTATTGGAAATTATAAAAGTTCATTTTATAGTTCATTTTCTTATAAAGTAACTTTTCCTATAAAAGCACCTCTTATAAAATTTTCCTTTCTTATATAGTAACTTTTCCCTCAAAAGTAAATTTTCTTAAAAAGGTACTTCTCTTAAATTAGTAACTTTTCTTAAAAAATATATTTTCTAAAAAAGTATATTGTCTTAAAAAAGAACCTTGTCTTAAAACACATTTTCTTAAAAAAGTACATTTTCTTATATAAGTATCTTTTCTTAAAAGAACCATTTCTTAAAAAAATATTTTTATACCCTATACCACTATGTGGTTTGGGTATAATGACTTTGTGCTGCTGTTTGTAACAACCAAAAATATTTGACCCAGACCCATTTTTAATTATACCGATCGAATCAGAATCACTTTTTGAGTTGATTTAACAATGTCCGTCCGTCCGTCCGTCTGTGTGTCCATGTAAACCTTGTAATCAAACTGCAGGTCGCAAATATGAATATATTTGGATGAAATTTTTTTTAATTTGAAGCTTATTATTATTATTTCTTTATTAATTTCCTGTACAACAAGACATGTCTTATAATTAAAGTACAGGATTTTCATCGTTCAAAAATTCGCCACAAAATTAAAATACAATAAAAAAAAATTATAATTTATTTAAAATAAAGTAAAATAAATACAAGATAAATACAAGATAAATACATACATACAAGAATTATTAAAATTCATGAATTTAAAAAAATGAAAATTAAATATATTTAAACAAAGTAACTAAACAAAAATTTCTTGAAATGTATGGCATTGCTAACTAATTGTTGTTTGTGTGGAATTGCATTCCAAAGACGTGTGGCGTTTATGAAAAATTGCCATTCTGACGCAAGGCATCGACGCATAGAGATAATAAGTTTTTTGCCCCTTCTGGATCTAGCAAACTGTATTTGAACATAAAGATATAGGGGTTTCTCAGTGTAAATAATTTTATGCAAAAACATTAAAACCCTTATATTAATAAGGTTATCGAATGAGACTCCATATAGACTTTTTGAGAAAGTCGAAACGCTATCACGTTTCTTCAGTCCATAAACATATCTAACAATATTGTTGTACAAAATATTTAGTTTTTTCTTGCTGGCGTAGTCGCAGTTGCCAAAAAGTTTACAGCCATAAAGTAGACCAGGAATTAAGTGTGCCTTTGCAAGAAGATGTCTTACTCTTAACGGCGTAAAATACTGAGTTACCCAAAGCGATCTTAGCTTTATATACGTTTGAAACACAAGTGTATCTACGTGGCTTGACCAAGTCAAGTTGTTATTGAAAATTTGGTATATAAGCTTTTATCGGCCATGGGATGAACGCTATTGAAATTGGTGGGAATCGGCCCATGTTCAGACCTAGCCCCCATACAAATTTCCCCTATGAAATCGACATAAATTGCCATAAGATCCAAATTGTCATATAGATCTTACTCAAATTGGGTTTGTATGCATTCATTACATCCATTAATGAGTAGTCCAAAAATGATCCCTTTGGCCCCATATAGAGCTGCTTCCCGATATTCACTTAAATCTATTAAAAAACAAAAATATTGAATTGATTCTTCTCAAATTTTGTTTGTATATGTTTTTGCAAAATACAAGAGACGTTACCAACCATGGTCAGGATCTGAAATTTTTCATATCTGCACCCAAAAAAAAAATGATAAAAATCCCACTCAAATTTGGTTTTTGCTTATTTTCTATGTCCAGTTAGTTGGGCCTAAGAGATAGGGTTTCTAAACGCATGGTATAGGGTATCATATAGTCGGTCTAGACCCACTATAATTTTCATACTTGTTTTAAATACTTTTTCTTACCGTTTCCTAAAAAGTTTATTCTCTTAAGAGGTGCCTTTTTTTAGAAAGTACACTTTCTTAGAAAGTACGTTTTCTTAAAAAGCACATTTTCTTAAAAATTACCTTTTGCTAAAATATTATTTTTATTAAAAAGTTAGTTACCTTTTCCCAAAGTATCTTTTTATTAAAAAGTACCTCTTATTAAAAAGCATCAATCATACCATTGTAATTTTAACAAAACAGACTAAAGATTCAGAGATCCTTAGACCTTATAGATATTACGACTAACTTTATTCAAAAAATATTGGATTCATCTAAATATATTTTAAAGAACCGCATTATTGCTCCAACCTATTATATGGATATGTATGTAAATTAGGGATATAACTATATCATTGATAAAATATCGATTAATATGATCTAGATAAAATCACATTCCCCATAAAATGTCACACAGTTATAAAAATATTTATATTTAACTATAAAAAATTTATAATATAACACTGTTTTGATTTTCTAAATATAAGCTTTAAAAATGTTGCTTTGAAAATAGTTTTACCCCTAACATGCATGTTCGAAACAACATTCCATTAAAGAAATTAAAAATTAACTGATTTACTTGTTACGAGTGCATGAATGAAACAAGTTGGCTAAACAAGTATCATTAAACAAAACTGCATAGGGTTCGGTATGATGTAATGGCTAATTATGATGGTTTTCTTTTGAAAATCTCTTAATGGCAAATAACACTTTTACTGGTGTAATTGTATCTTTGGACATCCTAATGTAATTCGCTAATAATTACTTAACAATAATTGCTATAAAGCTTTAAAAGTCGCGTATTTTATGTCATTCATTATGTAGACCTATTGACAGTTTTATGTGTTGTTGTTAAATACGTTCATAAAAAAATCGTTAAAATTTGTGGCTCTTTGTAATATATAGGCAATATGTATCTGTGTCTTTTATGGCCTCCAGTTAATAAAGATCGATGTAGTCCTCAAAGTAAGTAATTTTTGAATACCACCAGTTTTTCTTAAACTAAATTCGACCGCAGCCATTTTTGACTTGTACATACACTTTGTATATAAGTCAGTATTTGTGGATTATTAGAATTCGTATTAAAAGAAAGTTTCGAATTGGGACATTTTCATAATCTCCACGTTGCTGCACGTTTTGTTGCATACGATTTGAATTTTTGAGCAATGAAATCATTTTTATTGTTGAAAAGCTCAAAAATTGTTAGCTCAACAAAAAAATGTTCAAATAATTTATAACATTTTCTTAATCTGGGAACTTCTATTCTAAATCTGATAATGTGGCAAGAATTTTCTGTCTAACTATTTTCGAAATTTTGCATATCTAGCTCTACCAGTTACTCAAATATAGCTACGCGAAAAGGAAAAACTGAAAAAAAGGTTAGAAAATTGCAGTCCGTCTAGACCGACTATAGGATACCCAATACCATTATTATAGACACCCCGCCTCTTAGGTCTGACTAATTAGATTTTTAAAATAAGCATAAACCAAATTTGAGTGGCATCGTTATTAACTTGTTTGCCTTCGGATATGAAAAACTTCAAGTCGGATGCTATATTTATATGGAGTCTAGGTCGAAAAATAGACTAATCCTTACCATATTTGGTAAGGTTTCCTTTTTTATTTGCAAAAACACATACAACCCCAATTTGAAAAAATCATTTTTGATGGAAGATCGGGAAGCAGCTTTATATGGGGGCTATGACTAAGAATTGCCGTATATAGTTTATTTTTAAACTACTAATAAATGGATGTAATAAACATACGCAAATCTAATTTGACCGAGATCTATATAACAATTTGGATCTTATGGCAATTTAAATCGAACTCATAGGAGTAATTTGTATGGGGATTAGGCCTGAACATACACCGATTTTCGCCAATTTCAATAGCGTTCATGCCATGGTTGATAGAAGCTCATCTACCAAATTTTATCAAAACATATTCATCTCTGCGATCTGTACTTTGATTAAAATATTTACCTGGACACATAGACAGACAGTCTGGCAGATAGACAGACAGACAGACGGACAGACGAACAGACGAACAGACGGATAGACCGACGAACGAACATCACTAAGTTGACGCAGTAATGGATACTTCAAGCGGCCTAGGATATATAAGGGCAAAAATTAATGATATACATATATATAGCTGTTACGCCCCCCTAGTGCAAGCACGGCCGAATTCCAACACATGCTGCACAGTCTGGTCAGGGACGCTAGGACTCGAAGCCCAAAGATCATAGCTGGTGACTTCAATTCATGGGCAATTGAGTGGGGGTAGTCTAAGGATGAATAAAAGGGGTCGAATATTAATCGAGGCTTTTTCAAATAGCGACCTGGTACTGGCAAACGAGGGATGTGTACTTGCATTTAGAGCACGAGGAACAGGATCAATAGTGCATTTTACTTTTGTAAGTAGCACTTTAAAAAGGAACCTATTATGGCGAGTAAGTGAGCACTACACACACAGCGATCATCAGGCAATCTTTATAACGACTAAACCCGAGAAGAAGAGCACAAATGCGAGCGGACGAGGGAACGGGGTTTCTAGAGGATGGGCATCAAAGAAAGTAGATGAAGCTTGTTTTAACGAAGAAAAACCCCCAGGGTTATGTAACTGAAAGAGTAACCGAGATCGTTGGGAGTATTACACGAGCTTGTGGCGCATCCATGCCACGTAGAAGATTATCTCCAAAACACCTGCCAAACTACTGACGGAACGAAGAGATAAGGGAAAGGAGATCAGAGGACTTAGGAGCCAGGAGGAGTCAACGCGGTAGGGGTAGACCTGACTTTGAAGAGCAGCAACTCGAATACCAAAGAGCAAGGGCAGAACTTAATCAGGCAATATGGAAAAGTAAACGCAAGTGTTTTAAATAAATATGTTTAGAAGCGGATACAGACGCATGGGGAAAGGTATAGAGGGTTGTTAGCGCTTGGCTGAAGGGCGGTAATCTCCCGTCGTACTGCACTATATGTGTCACCAATGTTTCCACAACATGAGGAAATCCCATTCCACATTTCCCACAGTAACCTAAAGAAAGACTTTCCACCCGTAAAATTGGACGAAGTCCTTGGAATTATTAAGAAAATCGGAGACTATAAAATACCGGGGCCAGACGGTATACCAAATAAAGCCCTGAAGTTCGCAGTGAGGAAGAGAACAAATATATTTTTTGAAGTTTTCAACCTATGCCTCATTGAAGGTTCTTTTTCTGAACCATGAAAAAACAGGCACTGCTGCTACTCCCGAAACCTGATAAATGGCCAGCTGACCCATCGCCGTATCGGCCCATCTGCTTACTTGACACCATGGACAAGATGCTGGAATAAGTCATAAAGGACAGACTTCTACCAGTGGTAGAGAGCTCAGAGAGTCTATCCGAGAGACAGTTCGGTTTTAGAAGAGCAAGGTCAACGGTTGGTGCTATTAAAATGGTAACTGATATAGCAAAAAACTGCCATACAAGCAAAGGCAGCCAGGAGAAAATATTGTCCAGTAATTACATTGGACGTCAGAAACGCGTTTAATTGTGCAAATTGGAACCACACAATAATCACGTTAGATGGGATAGGTGTACCAAGATACCTAGTAAGGGTAATCTCCAGCTACTTTTCTAATATCTCGCTATGCTACAATACTGAAGACGAACTGAAATGTTATAATATCACTGCTGGAGTACCACAGGGGTCAGTACTGGACCCACTTCTATGGGACCTAATGTACAATGTAGTTTTAGCAGTTAAAGTTTCAGATGGCACGACAGTGGTTGGCTTTGCGCACGATATCGCCGTAGTTTTAACTGCCAGATATATCTATGAAGTGGAAGCCTATGCAAATGAGGCAGCGAATTCTATCAGGCTGTGGCTGAATAACGAGGGACTCCGGTTGGTGGAACAAAAGACTGAAGTGGTTTTAATAAGCGAGTATAGGAAAACAGAATCTATCAAGATTAAGGTTGGATATCACGAGGTAACATCCAGGGGACATCTAAAGTAAACTTGCGAAAACGTGATTGAGGGTGGCGCTAGCACGAATTATGCCAAATGTCGGAGGGCCAAGGCAGAGTAAAGGGTTCTTAATATCAAGTGTTATTAAGTCAATTCTGCTGTATGCAGCACACTAAGTGCCAGCTGTCGCAAATTGATGGCGTCAGTGTATAGGCTGAGTACTCTTCGAGTAAATAGTGCGTACCGAACTACATCAGATGATGCGGCATGCGTAATAGCGGGAATGATTCCGGTAGATTTACTGGCATGTGAAGCTCGGAGACTGTATGATTCGAAAGGGGATAATACAACTGCTTCAAAACCCGAAATACACAGGGCGGCGCGCGAAATATCAATGCCTCAATAGCAGACTAGATGGGAGCAGAGCCTAAACGGCCGTTGGATATTCCAAATTATACCGAACATACAAATATGGATGAGTAGACGTCATGGAGAAGTGAACTACCACCTAACCCAATTTTTAAGCGATCATGGCTGTTACAGAAACTACTTGAACAGATTTGGACACGTTGATTCCCCTATGTGCCCTGGGTGTCCAGGGGAAATAGAGGACGTGGAATATATGTTTATATGCGCGAAATTCCACAATGAGCGTGTGCAATTGGAGCAATATATAGGGAGTAAGATGAGAAAGGAGAATATTCTAGAGACTTCATTAAGATCTGAGGAAAATTGGAGCAGGTTGACTGACTACATTAGAGTTCTGCATGACACATTGAGGGCAGAGGAGTTTAAACGAAAAGAAGCAACTGTGGTGATTAGCTAAGGCTATCCTGCCCTGTGACGTAATACCTTAACAGGCAGTCCCGTAGGGTAAAATGATGAAGAGGGGGTGGATTTAGTCGGTAAGGATGCGACACACCCCAATTTGGATTGCTTGGGAATCTTATGCAAGATTTCCACCTCCCGGGCATAAAAAAAAATAGACGCAGAAAGTGATTCTGAATCGATCGTTATAATAAAAGATGGGTCTAGGTCAAATATTTTTGATAGTTACAAACATCAGCACAAAGTCATTATACCCTGACCACATAGTGGTATACGGTATAAAACGTTAATTTTCTTAAAAAAAGTATAGTTTCTTAAAAAAGTACCTTTTCGTAGAAAAATATTTAATTTAAAATCTTGTATTTAAAAGTATCATTTCCTAAAAAAATTTTCCTTTTAAAAAGTACTTTTTCTTGAAAAAGTGAAAAGTACCTTTCATTAAAAAATACTTTTCCTTGAAGAAGTACTTTTTATACTATAATAACTTGTGCTGATGTTTGTAGCTATCAAAAATATTTGACCTAGACCCATCTTTTATTACACCGATCGTCTGCGAATCGTTTTTTGAGTCGACTAAGCGATGTCCATCCGTCCGTCTGTCCGTCCGTGCATCTGTGAAACTTTTTAATCGAACTACAGATCGCAAATATGGATATATTTTGACGAAATTTGATATATAAGCTTCCATCGGCTATAGCATGACTGCTGTTAAAATTGGTGGAAAGTGGCTCATGTTCAGACCTAGTCCCCATTCAAATGACCTCTATGAGATCGGCTAAAATTTTCATAATATCCATATTATCACAGAGATCTCGGTCAGAAAGGGTTTGTTTATGTTTATTAAATGCACTTTTTAGTGCAGAAATAAACCTAGTAGGACAATTCTTAATTATAGCCCCCATATGAAACTAATTCCCGATATAAACTTATATCTATCAAATACAAAAATATTGCACAGATTTTTCTCAAATTTGGTTTGTATGTGGTTTTACAAAAAATAAGTGACTTTAAGAAATATGGTCAGGGTCGGTCCATTTTTCGACCTAGTCCCAATATAAATATAGCACCCGATATGAACTTTTTTTATAGTTTCTGGCGTTTTCTTTACGAAGTCAACAAAATTAATAACAATTCCACACAGATAGGGCCTCTAAACGCATGGTATAGGGTATCGTATAGTCGGTCTAGACCAACTATAGTTTTCTTACTTGTTCTTAGAAAGGAACTTTTCTTATAAAAATACCATTTCTTAAAAAAGAAATCAGAGGGTAAAATGCATTATTGGTATAATATAAAATCACAAAATGTGTTTCAAATGTTAACTAAAGCCAACATTAAAATATATATTTGTGAGAGAGGCCTACAATAAACTTGTTTACAATAACAAACTTCTCAACAACCATTTTATTCCTTTGGCTTAAGTTAACGAAATTTGTGCCATGAAATCTAGTTATTGGAAAGATCATTCTTTACTCCATAAATAGTATAGTGGAGTCTCCACGGCATACATGTCCATTGATAATGTTATGAATGACAAACAAGGTACCACATACCGCCTGGAGATTCTCAACTCAATTAAGTTGTTGACAATTCCAGCCTTATCTTTCTGAACGACCTTCTTGGTTAAACATTTATTTCTATATACTCTTTCGCAGATGACAGCAGCATTTGTCATTCATTTTCCTTTAATTGTAGGCCAAGCCTCTTGGAGATTGTGGGGCAAAAGGCAGACAATAAATGACGCACTCAATCAAGACATGTTAACAATCTCCGAGTGGGGTAAAGCGAATAGGGTTGATTTTAATGCGCTGAATACTCAATGTTGTATGTTGACCCATAGGGCCCTGGAATCAACAATGTCATCTGTATATATGGGTGGTATAGGTATTGTGGAATCGGACACTCTTGATAGTCTAGGCATGAGAATTCAATGTGATGTTCGTTGGAACGAGCATATTTTTCAAGTGTTGAAAGAAGCATTCAAGTGTCTTGGTTTTCTAAAGCGGTGCAAAAATTACTTCACTCCTTCTGATCTCCTTAAAATCTATACCACTTACGTCCGACCGAAAATGGAACTCAACTCCCATATATGGGCAGGAGCTTCAAAGTCTATTTTGGAGCTACTGGACCGTGTGCAGAAGAGGGCGTTGGCGCTCATCAATGACTGTAGGGTATCCAACTCTAGTGATTCACTGGAACATCGTCGGAATGTGGGTTGTGTAGCACTGTTCTATAGATACTACCATGGGAAATGTTCTTCTGAGATTAGCGAACTTATTTCAAGTGCCCGAGTTTGGGTTCGCTCTACCCGCTTCTTTAGTAGATCACATCCGTTTGTAGTCTATTGTCCAGTTGATCGCACAGTGCATTACAGAGAGAATTCGTTTATCAGTCGAACTAGACGTATGTGAAATAAACTCCCCGCAGAGGTCTTTTCTGACAGTTATAATCTAATTAAATTTAAGTCAAATATCCACAAACACTACTCCCTCTTTCCTCCATTACATAACCTATTTTCCTGAGATCAACACAATGCACTGCATCCCCTGAGTGTTTTTAACAACAACAAAAATTATGTACGGAAATTTTTTTTAGCAAACGTCTCTGAACAAGTCGGCATAATAAAGATAGCACAAAGTAACTAGACGTTAAACACATACTTGTGTAGGCTATAGTTAGTTAAGGTGTTTAGTAACATATGCATATATTATATATTAAAAAAAATAAAAATACATAATTTTTAAATATATATTTTTGAATAAAAAAAAAATATGTTAATTTTTCATTAGTTTGTTACGTTTTCACAAACAAATTTTTTAACATTTTTTTTCTCTTTTTCAGGTATGTTTTCGATACAGACCTTCTTTATAAAACGGATGTTTATAAAAATAATGATAATTAAATCCTAATAGTCTAACAATGGTCAGTATTTAAAACTAAAATAAAAATGCAACGTTACTTTTAAAATACTAAAACGAGAATAAATATACTGATTTTTAAATTTACTGAAGCATTCATTTTGATTTGTTCTATCCTCAATTTTAAATATATGTATTTTAATATCTATTCCAATCTTTCTATTCCCTATTCTTTATTGTTACGATTTTGTCTTTGATTCCTTTAATATTCACTTCATAAAAAAAAAAAAAAAATCCAATCTATTACAAAGTATTTCGCTTCATCAAAAAGCTTACCACAATAGTTTAAATATTAGCATAAAAATGAAGTGCGGATCATAAAAAAGGATGTACTAAAAAAAGAGCACAGTCATTAAATCACTTCAAGCAGAAAAAATACTAAAAGTACACACTTATACACTCGTACACACACACACACATACTTCAACTTAAAACCCCATATTGACTGACTTTTAATATATAAAAAAAATAGAAAATAACTGATAAAAAATATTCTGAAAAAAAGAATATCGCACAAAAATTACCAATAATGGCACTGATGAAATTCACGCTTAACTTAAACATTATAAAAGCATTCAACTAAATACACAAACCTCATAGGGTTGCATTTATTTATGTATTGTTATGAAGAAAAGCCTACCAAAGACTAAATAAAACTGGAATAAGTGGAGATAAAGTAATGCGGACTTTATTAACTTAACCTGAAGAAGAAATAGATTTAAAAGAAATCCAAAAATATACGCATATTATGGTTAAAGTTGCGGAGAATAAGTTTTGACACAAAAAACAGATTCTGAAACTTCCACTTCCATTAAAAGTTTTCGAAAAAAATTTTCCAGACAACTTTCTGTCTCTATTCGGAGTATTTTGTATAACCCGATAGAAAATGAACACGTATAATATCACAATACAAAGATATCTGAACTCTATGGGCATAACGCAAAAAGGGCTCCAATTCTGAAATCCATTAAAATAGATCGGGATGCATCAATACTGCATGCTACACGTTCAATATATTGTAATACTTGGATCACGGTCAATATATCTGTGGTCACAAGCGATAACCGCCTAAGTCAACTTAAGAACGATTTGAGTTATATATGCTACCATATTCTACTAACAAGGCTTTATATTTACGTGAAATCCCCATTTCTCTAACACTGTTTTTTTAAAAAGTTATTAATGGAAACATACTGACCTAAGTCGTAATGAAGTCCCATTATATTTATATAAAAAGTTATTTCTCTCGAAAGCATGATTTTCGACTTAGGCGGTTAATGCTTGTGACCACAGATATATTGGACGTGTAATAGTGGTCTACGTCTTATACAACTCAAGTAGCTTAACCACAGAGAAAAAGCGTAAAGTGTATCGGTTACGATCGTGTAATTCACGTTGAAGGTTCATATCAAATTCATATTACGCTGAGCTACAAACCCGGACGATCACATTTGGAAAACCAAGAAGTACTTTTAAGAGTACTGGAAAATAGATAATATTGCTCTACTTTATGTTTAGGGCTTTCTTTACAAATCCCTATTTCTGATTATCCTTGTATATAATAATAGCAGAAGAGATTCTCTCTTCTCGTAAGTGTGCAAAAGTCGTTCCGTAAGTTCATTGCTTCTCATGTACTTTCCCATCACTGCCATCGTCAAATTTACAACTCTTACGAATACATATACTAAATGTTCGTTCTATAGAATTTCAATTGGGGGGTGATCGTAAACATGAAAGAGGACTCGAACTTTAGTACAACGATCACAGCGGATAATAGTAGATTCAGAAAACTAGGTAGACATACACTGGATAATTCATCTAGGATCAGACTTAGATCTGACGGAATTTGTCCGTTATCTTAATGTCACAGGTTGGATATAGTACTTTTGAAATATTCCCTCCGAGGAGTGTGGTGTTTTAAAACGGAGTCACTTGGCTCTATTTGTTGATTACACGGACTTTGAACTGTCACTTAAATCAAACAACCACCATACACTCATCCGAACTGTAGACTTTGAAATCACCCATTTGTTACCATTAATAAAGAGGCATATTTCTCTGGCTATTATGTACATACTAGCAGAGCCCTCTCTTCAAAATTCGAGAGCAAATTATAGGAAATTTTATTTTTGCATTTAATTTTTCTCTTTCAATGTTTTTTTTTTAATCTATATATAAAAAACTTATGAATATTTAAATAAAATTAATCAAATTTGGAATTTTTAAATATAATTCTCTATAAATCGATTTTCAACTAATAGACTTTTTTTTGGGAAATATGAAAATTTAGTTCCAGTTTTACTTTAGCCATCGCTTTATATTAAAAATTACAACTGTTTCCGAATTAGCAATGCACCATCTTTAAATCTAGAATTAACAAGTAAGAAAATTATAGTCGGTCTAGACCGACTATACGATACCCTATACCATGCGTTTAGAAACCCTATCTCTTAGGCCCAACTAACTGGACATTGAAAATAAGCAAAAATCAAATTTGAGTGGGATTTGTATTAATTTTTTTGGCTGCAGATATGAAAAAGTTCATATCGGATGCTATATCTATAAAGGGACTAGGTCCAAAAATGGACCGATCCTGATCATGTTTGGTAAAGTCTCTTGTATTTTGCAAAAATATGTACAAACAAAATTTGAGAAGAATCAGTGCAATATTTTTGTTTTTTAATAGATTTAAGTGAAGATCGGGAAGCAGCTCTATATGGGGTCAAAGGGATCATTTTTGGACTACTCATTAGTGGATGTAATGAACGCATACAAACCCAATTTGAGTAAGATCTATATGACAATTTGGATCTTATGGCAATTTATGTCGATTTCATAGGGGTAATTTGTATGGGGGATAGGTCTGAACATGGACCGATTCTCACCAATTTCAATAGCGTTCATCCCATGGCCGATAAAAGCTTATATACCAAATTTCATCAAAATATATTCATATTTACGACCTGCAGTTTGATTACAAGCTTTACATGGACACACAGACGGACGGACATTGTTAAATCAACTCAGAAAGTGATTCTGATTCGATCGGTATAATTAAAGATGGGTCTAGGTCAAATATTTTTGGTTGTTACAAACAGCAGCACAAAGTCATTATACCCAAACCACATAGTGGTATAGGGTATAAAAATGTCATAGGCTTTTTTTATCTGAAGCCACCATTTCAGGGAATAAGTTTGTAAATCTAGGTCCTTAACGTTACTTAGTTTGACCATCTCGAACAGCCAAGAAGGCAAGAAACTTGCAAAATAGGTACGAGAGCGGTACCAGAACAACCTGATCTCATCTATAGATGGCGTTAGTAGTTAAAAAAATAGTTTTTTGCAAAGTGGCAACAGTACAAGACATATTTTTATACCCTCCACTCCAGTGTGCAGAGGGTATATATAAGTTTGTCATTCCGTTTGTAATAATTAGAAAAAAAATTCTGGACCCCATAAAATATATATATTTGTGATCCTTATAACAAGCGAAGTTGATATAACGATGTCCGTCTGTCCGTCTGTCCGGCTGTCCGTCTGTCCGTCTGTCCGTCTGTGGAAATCACGATGACGGCTTCAATCGGATAGCTAGGGTGCTCCTTGGTATAAAAAATGATTCACTAACATCCTGAGAAGTTTGCTATTTAAAATCGTCCAAATCGGTTAATCTGGTCCCGAGAATTGAGCGAAGAATTAAAAAGTCATGAGAAAATATGATTTGAATATGTGTTCTTGTGATAACGCCCTCAATAGGGCAGATAGGGCGCTTGTTTTTAGTGAGAATGATTCACTAACATCTTGAAAAGGTTCCTGTTTTTAAATCATGACAATAGGTTTCATAGGTGCCGAGAAATCACTGAAAAGGTAAAAAAAAATATGACGTTTTCCTATATTGTTTTCCTAAATTTTGTATTTTGTCATAGCTGTGCATGTTGTTTTTGTGGTCGTTGTGTTAATAATATAAAAATTCATCAATATCAATATTTTTTGGTGTAATATTTAAGTTAATTAATTAATAAAAGAAACTATATAAAATCAATATCAATATTCTGCGATTTTTATAACATCACAAAATGTTACAAATTGATACATACTACTGTTGCCAATATCAAAATACTATAAATAATATTCATATATTTTGTATATGTATATCCATAATAAGCGCATATTAAAATAAATCGGTATTTTATTTTATTTTTACAAAATTCTGAAATTTTTAGAGTTGAAAAAATAGTATGGTTTTAAGAGTTGTATTTTTAGTACATGTATAAACCCTGCATACTTGCTTTCAAAAGTAGTAGGTAGGTAGGTAAGCCATAAAATATTTATTTACCCTGTAAAAAAAATTGTTGTTTAGAAAAATACTATTTTTTGTCAGATGTTAAAAAAAGATGTTAATTAAAATAAATTTTTAAACTTTGTTATTTAATGTCGGGACGGAGGCAAACGCCATTCCGAAAATTTTGTTTCAACAGTTATCCACATTAAGAATAACCGCGGAGCTCAGCTCAATCAATGTGCAATGATCGAGCCTTGCCCTGGGAAACATGCGTTTATGCTTTTCTTAACACAAACGCCATTCCCAACTACCAAAAATTTTTGACACGAGCTATTCACATTATGAATAGTCGCGGAGCTCAACTCAATCATAGTGCAATGATGAAGCTTCGCCCTGGGAAACATATATTCATGCTTTTCTTAGCACAAACCGAACTTCTTATGGCACATTAAAAATAAACTAATTGAGAAGTACAATTCATCATTACGCTGTATTATAATACTATTTTCTTATTTTACTAGTAGCTAGTAAACAAACTGATCGTATCATTGTGAACGAAATAGAATTGAAATTGTATGCAGATTTGTTTTACTTAGTCCGAGTTCACACAAGGCAACTTTTGTTGCGCAATTCTTGAGTTTGTAGATGTTTGCGGTGAGGGGAATAAAAAGGGAAAAATAATTGCCGGTTCTCGGATATTTCAAGCAATTCTCTCATTCGCTTTTTTTTTTGTTGAATATTTGACATTTCTTTTCATTCGGTGTTTCGCTTCTTGGTGTGAAGAATTCGTAATTATTGTTTACTTTATTAAAATAGCCTTTAAATGGAATCGGGACTTAATTTTTTTCTTTTGAATTCATTTTTCAACAAAACCAATTAAATTAATTTATGTATGTATGTATTTAATTTTATTATTGTTCTTTACGACTAGAGCACAAATGTCAAATTATAAGAAAATAAAAACACAACAAAACAGTAAAATTGCCGAAGAAATTGTCGTGTGTGGACATAAAAGCAATTTCAAAAGAGAATTGCCAAAAAGTTGCGCAATAAAAATTGCCTTGTGTGACCCCCGACTTAAAAAACCTGTAGCCCGTTTCTATAACTTTTCGTTATGATAACGAATGATTTTTATTTTTTTCATAACGAATGGGTCATAACGAAATTTTGCTTCGAAGTGTTTCTACAACTCAGAAAACTTACCTTTCGTTACGAGCGTGGCGAGTTATTATGAAGTGTATGAAACAGTGGAAACAAAACACTGTTCGTTATGTATAACAGCTGAGTTGTTTTGTTTACTTCAATTCTACTTGTACATTTTACTTGAACATATTGCATTGTATTGATTTGCTGAATTATTCATTTAAAAAAGTAAGTATAGATAAATAAAGCAAGTGTGAAAATATGAATTGTTTACTTATTTAATTTTTTTGAAGCTTGTGACTATGCTTGAAGCTGCCGTACTAGCAATATTAGTTGACCAGCGAAATATGCTGCGTGTACATAGACGCTACCTAAGGGATTCAACCGACCCTTTTCACCTCCCGGAAGCGCGATTTGAAGAGCTTTTTAGATTTAAAAAAGATGCAGCAATAGCGTTGTTGCATGAAATACGCCCTTACATGAAAGACGGCGTAAGAATAACTTTTATTCCAAAACCATTGAGGATGGCAGCAGCATTGCATTATTATGCGACAGGATCCTACTTAAGGGATATTGGGCAGGATTTCGTTTGTTCGATGAGCAAGACAATGGTGCATCGCTCCATCCATGAAGTTTCCTACATCATACAAAATAAGCTTATGTGCAAATATATACGCTTTCCCAAAACGGTGGCAGAGTCGAATAGAATTAAACAGAGGTAATATACGATAATATAATTTCACTTTCTATACTATATTGTATGCATAATTGTAGATTTTTTTCTTGCACTGGGTTTCCCGGATCCATTGGGGCCATCGATTGTACGCACGTGAAAATAAAAAAACCCTCAATGGATGTTGAGTGCTGTTACATTAATAGAAAAGGGTATTTTTCTAAAAATGTACAGTTGATAAGCGATTACGACCTTAATATATTGTCTGCCAATGCACGGTTCGGTGGAAGTACCCATGACGCCTACATATGGGAAAATTCCAAATGCAAGGAGTATTTGGAATCACAATATAATGCTAATGCAAACTCCAATTGGCTCATAGGAGACTCTGGTTATCCACTTCAGCCATGGCTCATGACACCATTTCGAAATCCGGAATCTGTGGGGCAAGAAAAATATAACAAGGTCCATATCCAAGCTCGCAACTGCGTAGAAAGGCTTAATGGAGTTTTAAAAAAAGTCTTTACGTGCTTGTCGCATGAGCGCGGGATTTTAGTTTCCCCATTATATTCTGGCGTTATAATCAATGCCTGCTTGACGTTGCACAATTTCAGACTAATTCATAAGCAAACCATTCCAGACGTAAATGGGTCCGATATTTCAATCATGCATGAGGAAACTATCGACGAAGATATTCCCAATGTCTTAAATCAAGGACGAAGAGTTCGCGAATCTATTGTAAGGAACTATTTCAATTAAACAAGAAAAATAAAACAACAAATTTATAGCAAACAAAACAATTCATTAATTCATTTAAAATAAAAATAGGTATAAAAAAACAAAAAATTAAACACAATTCAACATATGTACAAATAATTAAAAGAAAATTAATATATGTACATATTAATAGAACTTAGATTTGCTTCTTTTCAGCCAAAGTTTTAAGTGACGCATCAATTGATTGCAGAGAGGAAGTCATCGTTTTGAGTACATTCATGAGCTCTGCCATTTCACTACACCTCTTCTCCTCCTGCTTCTTCATCAGCTCCTTCACTTCCTCAAAAGCACTTGAGAAAGAGGAAGTGGCGGTCCGTGCTGCTTTTGTTGTGTTTGCCACTTCAGTTACTTCTTTACCAGGCGTCGCCAAAAGTTCCTCCAGTGTTTCCTGCACTTCCATATCAAAATTATTCTCCTAAATTTCAAAAATTGTAATTAAAAATAACTTAACTTTTTAAATAAAAACATAAATTACCTCCTGGAATCCCGACTCTATGGTTCCACCATCGCCACCAACAAGAGCAGCTGGGAAGAACTCCAGGACCTCCTTGTCCATCCCTTCTAGCGGCGGCGGACCTTCGATGGCAGGACGATTCCCAGTGGCTTGGTTGAATCTATTAACCGCAGCTTGCTGCTTCTTGACAATAGATTTCCAGTCTGCCCAACACTGTAAAAATAGATATATAACGGTTATGATGAATTCAAACATATACAGTGTATGTGTATATTATACACACTATATATAACATATATAATATAAATATACTCTTTTTCATTTGCTGAATACAACTTCATATAAATAAATAAAAAAATGGACGAACCTTTTTCCACTGGTCACTCGTCTTACATGCTGGTCCGCATGCATTAAGCTCTGCCGCCACTGTTTCCCAAATAGCCTGTGCCGATTTGCCGCTATTTGGTCCACCAAACTGCCCCATAGCCACATTTCTGTGGCCACGTAAAATTTCCAAAAGCTTTTGCTTTTGGCCTTTGGAAATTTTACCAGTACGTACTTTCTTCTGTAAATAATATGTTTTAATAATTATAATTTGCACACAATAGTATAATTTTTAAACCTTACCTCACTCATGTTTGTTTTTGCGCAAAATATCACTACACTTTCTGTTGAACATATAATAACGAAAACTTTAACGAAAATTATAACGAAAATGAATTCCACCACACTTATAGAAACACCGCCGTTCGTTACACCACTAAATTCGTTATATCGTTCGTTATAATGCGTAACGAAAGTTATAGAAACGGGCTACTGTTTCTACAGATAGTGAATAAAATCCCAGTAAGCATTTTATGCAATATATGATCATGTAGAGTCTTTTTGACTCATATGTGCTATTAAAACAGTTATAAATGCGCCCTTTTGCTGATCACAAAATATTCTTTTGTTGGGATTAAATATTACCTTACCCGCGAATCTTCTTGAGAGTCCTTTTTATCCGCTTTTCTAATCAGTTTCGACTCATTTTTGAGTCTTATTTAATGTAATTTTTCTATAAATCACTTTCTAAGAGAAAGCAAAAATCATTATCTAGTCTTTTTCTAATAGCGCATGTGATTAAGCAGTTTTTAATTATCAAAAGTGCTCGAAGAAGACACAGTAAGGTATTTTTTGTTAAAACAATCTTCGAAATGATGACTGGGATATCGTATATTTTTGTTAACACACAAACATATGCATAGCAGCACGAGTAAACCGAACTCAAATTGGCTTCTTATATGTATACAGCCGAACAAAAATGAAAATACTCACCAAAGAGTAAAGTAAGCAACAATTTCATTCAGTCTTATGGAAGCTTTTGAACAAAGCAGGTCTATGTCGCGTTGTCTTGTGAATTTTTACATTGTTTTTTAATAGGTACTAGTGATGCCAGGAGATTTTTTCAGAAATCTCTACGCTTATGAAAAAAATTCCCTTTTTTCCCTACACTACTTTTTTTAAAATTTATTTTTAATTTGTACAATTTCAATTATGTAAAAATAAAAAATAAGATAAAAATATCATGAGAATTACATAAGAATAATATAAAAAACATACAGATATTATAAAAAAAATATTTTTGCAATTCTGTTTAATTCATCTTTTTGATATGGTTAGATGTGCATTTAAAATTTACACAATTAAAGGTGTGTTTACACTATGTGTATTTTCCATATGTAAATTCAGTTTTACGATCCATACGTAATTCGGCGTGTGTGTCAAAATTGGCGTTTTACATACAATTCATCATTTTGCGATCAAACGTACATATGTATTTCCGTATGACATAACCTCTAAATGTAAACAACAGCTGATTTTATTTGTGAATTTACAAAAAGTTATTGTTAAAAATAAAGTAATATATTTTTTAATTGTTAATTAATATTAAACAATTTATTTTTCTTTCAATATTTATCTTTATAATTTACTCTGTTTTTCTTTCGCCACAAGCAGTATTGTATTTTAATATGGTTGTCATGCCAAAATAGAACCTGCTCTAATTGAAAAATTTACATATGTTTTGCCAAATGTGTTGTACATAAACAGTTTTTGAAAGGGTTCACACTATGTGTACAAATTGCATGTGCTAAAACAATAAGAAAAACACAAGCAAAACACATAGTGTGAACGCAGCTTAATTAAAATGGCTTGCAAATGAGATGTTACAACTCAAACAGAATATTTGTTCTTGGTTTTCAGTGTTGCCGTTTTAGCTTTTTAGTTGCTAGATTTAGCAACTTTTTTTGTCGTTTAGCATCCAAAATTTATCAAAAGATGCTAGATGCTAACTTAGAATCTTTTATTAATAAAATGTTGCTTTTAGCATCTTTTAATGGTATTGATATGTTTTTATTTCTCAAAGTGTAGTACAGTAATTTTGTGTACTACTCCTTTTACCACTCTGCTCGTTTCTTTCAACAAATATAACAAAACATTTTGAAATAGAAGAATGTAAACACCAACAACAGTTTTTAATGAATTTGAAAGTCGGTTGCCAAAAAATATTATTGTATTAAAAAATGCCAAAATTTTCAATACAAAAAACATTAAAACGGGTAAAAGAACAGATAACCAATATATTAGAAGAGTTTAAATTTATATCATCTGAAACAGAAAAAATTCAAATCCAATGGAGTTATATCACAGAACAAAACTGGGATACAACACTGAATACAACCTCTTTATGGATTGAAAAATTCTATTGGCGAAAATCCATTTTAGGAATCAATATTTGTGTTGTCTATATTAGTTTTGTCTTTCTCAAAAGCCGAAGTTGAACGTTTGTTTAGCTTAATAGCTTTAATTAAAATCAAACTTCGAACAGAATAAAATCCGAGTTGTTATGTTCTGTAATACGTATAAAAGAAGGATTGAAATTGAAAAATTGGTGCTGTCACACTTACAATATACCGAGCGATGTCGTTGATAAGAGTCGATCGTCAGAAATATATCAGAGCCAAGAAGAACTTGAAGATGAAGACATCACAGAAATGTTAGATTCCATAAACCAATTATTCTAATATAATCGTATCTTTTGATAATGTAATTTCTGTTATATTTTAAATAAAAAAAAATCCCTCTAAAATTAAAAATATTTAATTTAAGTTTAAAATAAACTCAATTTGATGTTAATAAAAATTTCAGATGAAATCCAAAATAATTTTAATTAAAAATTAAAAAATATAAATCGAAACATATGTTTTATATTAATTTTTCGATTTAAAAACCAAAGAATTTATTAATAAGTATATAATTTTTCAGTATAAAGGTAATGAAATTTGAAAAAAAAAATTTAGCATCCAGTACGTTTAAGCATCTTTTTTTTTGCAATTTAGCATCTTTACAATTTCAAATTATGGCAATACTGTTGGGTTTAAAAGATTTTTTATAACAGTGGTTATAAGCATGTATACTTAGATCTGATTTATCGCATTTTAATATATTTTCAAAAGCCTTGCATTTGCATTTATAGTCGTCACCTTTGACCTGCTCCAGCCATCCATTAGCTTCTCGTCTCTCAACTAACTGAAGCAAAATCTTTATGTTCTGTATTTCTTTGATGTGTTTTCAGCATCATCGAAAAACGAATCGGACATTTTTCTAAAATTAATTATGTTTCTAAATTAATTATGCTCAAATTTATAATATTTTAATGTTATGCACAAAACAGTGTTTTATACTTGTCATTGTTATTAAAGAATCCACATATTTACTTCCTTCATATTATGGAGTTATTACCAGACTTAAAAAGACTTTAAAGTTTAAAATTGAAAAAAATTATGCGATATTTAACAAATACATTCAAAATAGTTTTGACTGAAATTTTTGGCAGTTTTAGTTTTGCCTTGTATCAGTAAAATGTTCAGATATTAACTAAAAAAAAACAGTTTGTTAAATATTTTCATCTTAATTATCTTAATTAATTTAAAGACACAAAGATAGATTTAATACAATAAAAAGAAGTAAGAGTTGAAAGTTGATCTATGCGGACTCACAAATGTGCCCTATACTAATAGGTCTGGAAAATTGAAAAGGATTGTAAAAAATAAAATGCACCTTTATATTAAAAAATTTAAATTAAAAAGAAAATTACAAAATAAACCATTTACCTGGTTAAACTTAATATTGTTTGTAATTATCTGGATCAGGTTAGTATTTAAAATGGGATAAATCGGGAGTCATTCTGCCAATTTATGACCTAAAATATGTAGACACCTCTATAAAATGCTGAAAATTCAGAGCATTTGTTGTAATAATTCAGTAATAGGTTTATCAAAGTGTTTACATATTCAAATATTTTTTATACATTTGTTACAAATAGTGCAAGAAGTCCAGATATTAATGTAAACGTAAAACCCAGGTGGAGGGTATCAAAGATTCGGCATAGCCGAATTTAACACTCTTACTTGTTTAAGTCTCAAAGTGCCACGGTGCATAATAATTTTTTTTTTTTTTTTTTTAGCCAACAAAATTAAACAAGCTCAGTGAATTTGTAAACATGGAAAGAATGGGTAACCGTTGTGTAATTCAATGCTTTCATTTAAAAGACCTCAGTCTAAATAATATTAAAGGCCAGCTAGATTTCACTCTGTTGGATGAGGACGGATTGTTCTGGGACCGCCTCATTTATTATTTTTCCACTCCCCACAGATTCTAAAAAAATATGTTCATCTCTATTCGCATTTTAAAATTGCCAAGATGTTGTTGGTATTTGCCTAGATAGAGTCAACGTCATCGTGTTCCACTATCGTGTAGCACTATTCGATGAACCTGAAAATAGTTAGAGCTCATTATTCTACACTGCTCCCAAGGATGGGCATTCCTTGGGAAATGTTGCATTTCTTTTCTATTCTTATGGTTCTTAAATAGCTAGGGACTATGGACGTGACTATTTTTTGGCTGTGGACATATTCTCAAATTGTGTATCATTACAACATTATATCAGATATATATCCGATATGTTACCTTTATTGCCAGTATCTCTAATAAAATAAATAGATCTTTAGTATTACGAATATCTATAATAAAATATTGATCCGTCTCAAATTTAACACAATTTGAAGACATACAAAAAACAGCCTCCCTAATTCTTAGCGCATTTATTCACACATCTCCACTTACGAATTTAAACCCATAAACACATACACATACACACATGTACCATTCATTCATTGTGATTGAACAGACTCAAAATAATTTCTCAGTAAATCTATGAGTCAATATACTTTGTCTATGCCAGGATGATATTCTGTATAATGGTTTACTGTTCTTATTGCAATTTTTACAATACACGCAAATACATATGCATACATAGCTACACGAAACCCAGTTGGGAAATTATATATCGGAGACTTAAGTATGCAAGAATATCGTGGAAATGTAAATAAAGTGTAACACTTTACGATTATGGGGAATGTTGTAACTCTTTGTAAAAATCTTGGAAATACATTTTATGAAAGGCCCCCAGTGCAATCTTAGTGAAATTCGTGCCAATTTTATTAACTAGTACAACCTTAAATTGCTTGGTGGCCAATTCGAGTGATTTTTTTGTAAAGTGGTGGCATAATTTCAAGCACATTTTTTAGTTTTCGTATTCTTATCTAAATCAATATGTGGACGTACATGAATAGATCATATGGCGAGACTAAGCGCAAATAAGTTTGTCTTTGTTTTTACGAAAAATTGGATTTTGAAAGGCCGCTTGCCAGTACATTTTTCTATCTTGCTGGCAGCATACTGTTACCAAATCGGAACAATGTTGCATCCTTAGAGGCTATCTACACATTGACCCATTTTTTTCTGTCTTCATATGATGTGAAGTTCTACTCAGACAGGCTATGTGTAATCGATCGAAAAAAGCATAAGGCATTTAAACAGTCTTTAGACATCTTATGATATATACATTTGTATTTGGGTTCAAGTTATACTGCATGTTTAAGGTTATGATTAAGGTAATCTAGTTTTTTTTTTTTACCAACTATGTTCGTATCATCTAAATTGATTCTGAAACCATTACTTCTCTCGAAAGCCGGAAGTACTTAAAAATAGTTGCTGTGAGCTCCAGTAATACCAGGCTCTAAATGTTACTCGTCTCTACAACAGTTGCCTGAAATGAGTTGAAAGCAATATTCTGCTAATACCAGGGATGGAAGTGGATGGTTCCCAAATCACCAAATATGTTTTCTCTTTTTGTTAGTTTGACAAAGGAAATAAACTTTTGCTTAAGAAATTTTATCTCTGATGAAATTAATCTATCAGTTTTTATACCGCTAGCTAAGTTAGTTAGTTTAAGGTTATTCCATTTCCATCCGTTTCTTTGGCTTTAAATTAGAAATCGTTCCTAATCTAGTTTTGGAACCAATTGCACTGGAATATTAGCTATAGACCGGCAAATTATTTAAGCGGTTCCTAGAAATAAGTATTTCCACCTTTTTTTTTATTGAATAGGTATTGAAGCACACAAGCAGGTATCCGCCTGATTGTTATTAACTAGAATGAAACTAAAGTGACCAATCATTTCAAATTGGCATTCCTTGTTTAGTTTTCCGAGAGATGACTGGGAATATATTATATCCTACTACCCTGTCTTTTTTTCGGACAGCTTTCTAAAACATAACATAATTTTTTCGACATTTGTAGGTTTGGTGACCTTATTTTCCAGTGCAGAACGTTTGTCATCAACAGTGCTTGTGTGACTACAACGAAACTCCGGAACCAACTTTGTATGTCCCATTCCACTCTGTGGAGACGGTATAATGTGTTTAAGCTGAGTTTTGTAACTATCACAAATTTCTGACTTAGATGAACCTTTCATTACACCAATCGACTCAGAATCATATCCTTAGTCAACTAAGCGATGTATCTCAGTCTTTCTGTCTATCTATCTGTGCGTGTGTTCATCTAAATTTGTAATCACACTGCATGTCGGAAATGTGAGTATATTTTGATGAAATTTTTGTATTCCAGCATCCATAAAATTTTTCTAGGATATATACTATCATAAAGATCTGGGTGAAATTTGTATATATACAAATAAAATAAAATAAACCCTGTAGGACCATTGTTAGTCATAGTTCCATATAATGTGAATACTCGATCTTCACTTAAATCGATCCAAAAACATGCATAGATATCGCTCAAATGTGGTTTGTATATTCAAAAAAGTAATTGACTTTAGGTTATATGGTCACGGTCGGTCCATTTTTCAACCTTGTTTTTATACAAGAATAGCATATGATATGAGCTGTTTCATATCTCCGGACAACGCGTTCTCAACAATATCACTAAAATTATGTTTATGCTTATTTTCGATATCATATTAAATGAACCTAACCTTTTCTCTAACATCATGGTGTATGATACCATATAATCGGTCTAGACTGACTAAAATTTTCTTAATTGTTTAACATTGATAATGATGGTGCAGAGTTCACGTAGTACTTATCAAGGTTTTCATTGATTAGAGTAATGATTTTATGAGCAAAAAAGATATTGTTTTTCCTTTTTTGCAAAAAAAAAACGAGGCTGTGTGCTTTTAAAAGTTTAAATTTTTATTGCTGGGGCTTGCTCAAACCGATTTATAAAGGGATGGTGGTGGCTGGGTGTTAATTTTTAATTAGCTAAGAGGGAACTGGGAAAATTCCAGACTTATGAATCTATCCTTCTTCGTACTAAAGCTTCACATGCCTATATTAAGCATCTACAGTATCCTCTCTGCTGTGCTCTATCTTTTCAGGTACCTCAAGAATTTATGGCAATTACCGTCTACTCAGTATTCTACCGAGAGGTCACAAGCTTATTGGGGCAAATTCTTAATAAAGAGAAAATTGTTGACAGCAGTCACTTTTAGAATCCTCCATACCTGTTATTCTTGAAGTCAGTTTATACATTTCCCTTTTCCATTCTATAGAATTAAATATAATTAGCATACTTAATTACCGGAAAACAATCCATTAATGAGACTTAGGCCAAACTTTGAATAAACCCATGCTCCTGTTTTACAAATTGTGTCATGTACCCTGATGGTTTGATTCATATTGAAATATGTTTCGAGTTTCTCAACTGGGATTTCAATATAACGTTTGTTTTATATTGTATGTATGACAATCTGTCTATGGTTAAATGTTGAATTGGAGAAAGACAGACAACACTGCCTATACGGAAAACAATTAAAATGTATGTCTTCATTGACTATAAATACTCATCTATGTATGCATGTATGGCATGTTATTTAGGAATACGCTCACATGTACATATGTATATATGGCTAAATGAATGGCTTTATGTATGTATATGAATTTCACTATGTAAAGCGTATAATGATGGTTGTATATTGGTTGGATGCTTCGATGGTCTGTTGTGTTTGTATTGATGGTTATTGATAGCAAACGCAACCGAAGTGATAGTCTTGCTGGCGATAGGACTACCAGTCGTAGTTTTATGTAGTACACCAGATTATAGTTGATTGAGAAACTAAAGGACAATGACTACCAGTAATAATGGAACTTTTAAATCTGCTATTAAACAAACAAGAAAATATTTTGTTAGTTCATGTTTTATTAAAGTATTAAATATTATCCTTCACAAATAGGTAAATATCAAATTATTAAGTAGACGTATAAACAAAAACAGAGAGAGAGAGATAGAGGATCATTTAGAAACATAACTTACTTTAACACAAATTTATATTTGAATCGTTGCTCAAGACCAGTACTTTATACTCAAACTGTATATTCGGATCAGCCTGGGTATGCCTATTGATATCTTTGTTATTATCGTTGAGTGATATTGATGATAATTACTAAGTTTTAAAACGAATTATGGAAGAACTTGCTGTTACTGAAACGTTCTCTTCGATGCTAGCTAGTCCAATAGCCAACCTTTTCAGCTCTTCGTACCTTGTGGAAAGTGGAGACAATGCCAAATTGATCTACTCTCTTAAACTTGATGGAGAGCATGATTGATTACCATCTTGTCATCATCATTATCTATTTCATAGAACTTGCTCTGCCGTAGACCTGTTAGGGTTGGAGTTGATCATCCATTCATAATTTCATTGAAAGCAAAGTGGTTGCTCTAGTTATTTTCAGAAATTATCTCCCGCTTTATATTGAGTTTTCTGAAAGATCGCAGCATACGTGTTGTTTTGGTTGTGGTTGCATCCAATGAGTTTAAGAATAATTCAGGACCCCACAACATTCTGTTCTTTCTGCCTCTATTTTTTGTATTTTTCTTGATGACCTTAATCTGTAAAATCATTCGCAGATAATAGCAACATTCATTTTCTTACAATGGCAGGCCAAGACTCTCTAAAGTTTTCTTTGACTCCTTCTGATCTCCTTGTTGTCTATACCAGTGCTTCTCTAACTTTTTCATATTGCGGCTCCCTAAATTCCGAAACAAAAGTTTCATTCCCCCCCCTCCACCCAAAAAATAATACTATTAGAACACTATTTATCATTAATTTTGTTTAAGTAATATTTTTATTAGAAATAATAAATCCATTCATATCAATTTTTTTAAACAAAAACTTTTTAAAATAAACTCAAAAATAATATTATATAAAAATAACTTTTACAAAAAGAATATCTAATTTTTACGATATAATAATTTAATGAGAAGGATGTGATTGCATAGTTTTACACAAATAATCAATATCGGGTGAAATTTCAGAAATACTAATTCGAAAGTTTTGCTCCAAAGAGCTCGTTGAAAGGCACGATCTATGTTTATTTTTAAGTACTAGTAATGAAGAAAAAGCTGTTTCACAAAGATACGTTGTCGAAAAGGTATTTTAGCAATGCCACTTTTTCGATAGTCGGATATTCTTGCTGTCGCCTTATCCAAAATTCTGTACAACTTTTTTCGTTAAACTCTAATTCAAAAGAATTATCTGATCCAATTTCAATCAATTCTTCTTGAGCTACCCAAGAAATATGATCATATTTCAACGTTTTAGCAAATGGCATCCTTATCCAGTCGTATTTTCGTTCCTCGTTCATGTTTGGGAAATATCTAGCAAAAATCTTTTAGATTCATCAATATGATTCAGTATTGTTTTTTTAATTGAATTTGATATTGATATTTCATTGGTGCAAACAAACTCATTCAGACATGGAAACATTTCCATATTTCCTTCGTTAATAGAGTTTGACCATGAACAAAGTTTTTGTTGAAAAGCAATAAGTTTTGTATTCAAAACTAAAATATTGGTTTATTTTCCGTGCAGAAAAAGATTTAATTCATTTATTTTAGCAAAAAAAACTGCTAAATATGATGCTAAACACATCCAACTTTTATCACTAAAGTGCGTACCAAGATCTGGTTTTTTATCTAAAAGAAATAATCGTAACTCATCTTTAAGTTCTAAAATTCTATTTAAAACTTTTCAACGTGAAAGCGACCTTACTTCAGTAAGATATAACAAAACCTCATGCACTGATCCCATCTCCTTACATAAAATATTAAACAATCTACAACATATTTTTTACAAAACTAACAATAGTTGTAATGTCATTCAAAATTTCACTGAGTTCGGAACACATTCGTCGAAAAACTAAATGTTCTTTGCGTATTACGCAGTGAATATGTTGCGCATCTGGTGATACTTTTTGTACTTCTACTTTGATTCCAGAAATTCTCCCAGTCATCGCTGCTGCACCATCTGTACACACTCCTACACATTTTGACCATTCAAGTTTATTCTCTGAAAAGAACTCATCTACTTTTACAAAAATAGCAATACCTCTTGTTGAAGTTAATAGCTCCCGACAAAAAAGTAAGTCGTCCTGAATTTGGAAGTTATACTGATATCTTACAAAAACCATTAACTGCGCGTAATTTGTTATATCAGCAGATTCATCAATTTGTATCGCGAAGAAGTTGCTCTGTTTAATACGAGATATTAATTGGGTTTTAGTATTATATCCCATGCTATCAATTCTTCTTTTCATAGTATCGTTTGAGATAGGAATAGACTTCAAAGGATTAGCAATTTTTTCACTGTATATAGTATCATAAATTTTAATTGCTGCTGGAAAGAACTTCTGCTATCGTATAGGGTTTTTTGCAATTAATAGGGCAACTTCGAAAGATGCTTTTAGCAGGTCATCATTAATTTTGTATATTTTGTAAGAGAACCAGTTTGTTCCTTTTTATCTGCTGCCTTTCTTTGAAAAAATTCGAATGGCTTACTCTGATATTCTGGGTGCAAAGTAGTTAAATGACGCAGTAGTTTTCCTGGCCTCATACTATAGTTTGATAGTTGGGTGAAATAAATTACACACACAGGTCTTTCTTGATTATTAAATGTTGACGAAATAAATCCATATTTCAAATAATCAGTATTATATTTACGATTTTTCAATTGAGGTGTATTATCTGCGGCGACTTTACTCTTATTACCAGTTGTTAATCTCGATGTTGAAGTAGAAGTTCCTGGTAAAGATGATAATTCTACTGGTTCTTGTAGATGTTCAGATGTAAGTTCTATTAATTCATGTACACTTTCATAATTTTCTCGCTCTTTAGGTATTTTTATTAGCCACTTATCCATTTTTAAACCCGTACTAAAATCGTTAAAATTTTAAGAAAATAATAGTTAAATTTATCACCTAATTAAAAGAAATAATAATAATTACCTTGAATATAGAAAAAAATATAATTATTTTATAATATTTAATTATACTTTTTTTTGCTTTAATATAATCACTTTTTTAACTTTTTATACCCTATACCACTATGTGGTTTGGGTATAATGACTTTGTGCTGCTGTTTGTAACAACCAAAAATATTTGACCTAGACCCATCTTTAATTATACCGATCGAATCAGAATCACTTTCTGAGTTGATTTAACAATGTCCGTCCGTCCGTCCGTCCGTCCGTCTGTGTGTCCATGTAAAGCTTGTAATCAAACTGCAGGTCGCAAATATGAACATGTTTTGATGAAATTTGGTATATAAGCTTTTATCGGCCATGGGATGAACGCTATTGAAACTGGTGAGAATCGGTCCATGTTCAGACCTAGCCCCCATACAAATTACCCATATGAAATCGACATAAATTGCCATAAGATCCAAATTGTCATATAGATCTTACTCAAATTGGGTTTGTATGCGTTCATTACATCCATTAATGAATATTCCAAAAATGATCCCTTTGACCCCATATAGAGCTGCTTCCCGATCTTCACTAAAATCTATTAAAAACCAAAAATATTGCACTGATTCTTCTCAAATTTTGTTTGTACATATTTTTGCAAAATACAAGAGACTTTACCAAACATGATCAGGATCGGTCCATTTTTGGACCTAGTCCCTTTATAGATATAGCATCCGATATGAACTTTTTCATATCTGCAGCCAAAAAAATTAATAAAAATCCCACTCAAATTTGGTTTTTGCTTATTTTCAATGTCCAGTTAGTTGGACCTAAGAGATAGGGTTTCTAAACGCATGGTATAGGGTATTTTCTTACTTGTTAAGTACTAGTAATGAAGAAAAAGCTGTTTCACAAAGATACGTTGTCGCAAAAGGTATTAATTTTAGCAATGCCACTTTTTCGATAGTCGGATATTCTTGCTGTCGCCTTATCGAAAATTCTGTACAACTTTTTTCGTTAAACTCTAATTGAAAAGAATTATCTGATCTAATTTCAATCAATTCTCCTTGAGCTACGCAAGAAATATGATCATATTTCAACGTTTTAGCAAATGGCATCCTTATCCAGTCGTATTTTCATTCCTCGTTCATGTTCATCACTAAAGTGCGTATCAAGATCTGGTTTTTTATCTAAAAGAAATAATCGTAACTTATCTTTAAGTTCTAAAATTCTATTTACAACTATTCCACGTGAAAGCCACCTTACTTCAGTATGATATAACAAAACCTCATGCACTGATCCCATCTCCTTACATAAAATATTAAACAATCTCGAGTTTACAGCACTATTTTTTACAAAATTAACAATAGTTGTAATGTCACTCAAAATTTCACTGAGTTCGGAACACATTCGTCGACAAACTAAATGTTCTCTGTGTATTACGCAGTGAATATGTTGCGCATCTGGTGATACTTTTTGTACTTCTACTTTGATTCCAGAAATTCTCCCAGTCATCGCTGCTACACCATCTGTACACACTCTTACACATTTTGACCATTCAAGTTTATTCTCTGAAAAGAAGTCATCTACTTTTACAAAAATATCAATACCTCTTGTTGAAGTTAATAGCTCCCGACAAAAAAGTAAGTCGTCATGAATTTGGAAGTTATACTGATATCTTACAAAAACCATTAACTGCGCGTAATTTGTTATATCAGCAGATTCATCAATTTGTATCGCGAAGAAGTTGCTCTGTTTAATACGAGATATTAATTGGGTTTTAGTATTATATCCCATGCTATCAATTCTTCTTTTGATAGTATCGTTTGAGATAGGAATAGACTTCAAAGGATTAGCAATTGTTTCACTGTATATAGTATCATAAATTTTAATTGCTGCTGGAAAGAACTTCTGCTATCGTATAGGGTTTTTTGCAATTAATAGGGCAACTTCGAAAGATGCTTTTAGCAGGTCATCATTAATTTTGTATATTTTGTAAGAGAACCAGTTTGTTCCTTTTTATCTGCTGCCTTTCTTTGAAAAAATTCGAATGGCTTACTTTGATATTCTGGGTGCAAAGTAGTTAAATGACGCAGTAGTTTTCCTGGCCTCATACTATCGTTTGATAGTTGGGTGAAACAAATTACACACATAGGTCTTTCTTGATTATTAAATGTTGACGAAATAAATCCATATTTCAAATAATCAATATTATATTTACGATTTTTCAATTGAGGTGTATTATCTGCGGTGACTTTTCTCTTATTACCAGTTGTTAATCTCGATGTTGGAGTAGAAGTTCCTGGTAAAGATGATAATTCTACTGGTTCTTGTAGATGTTCAGATGTAAGCTCTATTAATTCATGTACACTTTCATAATTTTCTCGCTCTTTAGGTATTTTTATTAGCCACTTATCCATTTTTAAACCCGTACTAAAATCGTTAAAATTTTAAGAAAATAATAGTTAAATTTATCACCTAATTAAAAGAAATAATAATAATTACCTTGAATATAGAAAAAAATATAATTATTTTATAATATTTAATTATACTTTTTTTTGCTTTAATATATTCACTTTTTTAACTTTTTTAATATTACATAAAAAAAAAAAACTACAAAAATCGTCAATGTTGAAAGCACATCACTATATGAAGATAAAAGTTTAAAAATGTGCTTCTTTTTGCAAACTAGCTAAGCCTACTGCGGAAATAAATTTTTCAATTTAATAAAATTCTAGGAAGTTAAAAAATATGCTTCTGTGTAGCTAAGCCTACTACGAAATCTAATTTTATAAAATTTAACAAAGTTTAAAAATATGCTTCTGTGTAACTAAGCCTACTGTGAAATTTAATTTGAACAAATTTTACGATTTTAAATTTAGGAATACACCATTTTCAAAGAAATTTATGAAATAAAAAAAAATATTTTAAAGACTAAGTACATAAATGTAGAAATACTTAAATGTTTTGCGGCTCCTTTAAAAAAGGCTCACAGTTTGAGAAGCATTGGTCTATAACACTTACATCCGACCGAAAATGGAATACAACTCCCATGTATGGGCAGGAATTTCAAAGCCTCTTTTGTCTGCAAAAAGGACGTTGGTGCTTGTTTATGGCAGTAAAGTGTACAACTCTGTTGACACTTTATAGCTTCGTCAGAATGTGGGTTTCGTAACACTATTCCATAGAATGAGATAAGTTAACACATACCAAGTACTTGAGTTTAATTTCGTACAACCCACTTCTTGCTTTCTTTTGTAGTGTATCGTGCAGGGGCTCGCACAATGTATTTCAGTGGAAATTCGTTCATCAGTCGAACTAGCTATATGTAGAGTAACCTATAAAAATAAATCTTTTCTGACACTTGCAATCTAATGAAATTTAAGTCAAATATCCACAAAATCATATTCACTTTTCCTTCGTCCCATAAAATATTTTTTCCCTGAGATTAAAACTATACAATGTATTTGTAGAAGGCAGCGCCTAATTGTTGATGTACATGAAAAAAATTTTAAGCCCTAAATTATTTAAATTTATAATAGCTCAATATTAAAACCTAAAGGATCGTGAGAACATAATTTATGGCAACATCTAACCGAGTGATACTGTAAAAAAAAATGGAAGGTGAAACGTAATAGAATCTAGAATTGTTATTTCGCGAATTATTGTTCACATAAGGTGAAGACAAATGTAACAACAATAATAATGAAAAATTAGTAAAACGAGTTTGGGTGATAACTTTCCTTTCAGTTTACGGAAAAATATATTTCTAATATTTTTTTTTTTTTTTTTTTTTAATTTCTTTATTTACAATCTATCCATTAAAGGATATTAAACAAATTTTATAACATTAGAAGTAAATAACAGTAATTATTGAACTCGATTGAGAACAACAATAATAGCAAAAATCCAAAGGGAAGTATAAGTTTAATACAATATTTATAGTACAATATTTAGAATTCAATATTTACATTACAATATTTACATGCAATTAATTTATTTATTTATTTTTTTTATTATTTAAAAGTGCATGAGAATTAGCTCCGAAATGGTAAATCCAGGATATGGAACCTTTTAAGCCTTCTTATTTCTTCTGTGTCATCCAGTAGAGGTATTGCTAATGGGTTGATATGGTTGCTTAACCTTCCTAAATAGTTGTCACTAAATCTTCTGATTTCTTCCATAATCTATGGAATAAAGAGATCTTCATGAATCGATTTATTTGATACAAACCATGGAGCGTTTAAAATTGACCTAAGAGTTTTTGACTGATATCTTTGTAATATTTCAATGTTCGAATTGCTGGCTGTTCCTCATAGTTGTATCCCGTATGTCCAGACCGGTTTCAAAATAGTTTTATAAATTAAAAGTTTGTTTTCTAAACTTAGCTGTGATTTTGGACCAAGAAGCCAGAATAGTCGTTTCGTTTTAATATTTAATTGCTGTTTTTTTGCTTTTATATGCGTTTTCCATGTCAGTCTTCTATCAATGTGCATTCCTAGATATTTAACACAGTTACTTTGAGGAATTTGTATATTGTTCATATATACATTGCCGCAGTTGCCATGTCGTAACGAGAAAGTAATGTGTAAAGATTTCGCAGTATTGACTTTAATGTTCCATTTGTTTAACCAAGCTTCAATAGCATTGAGTTCCCTTTGCACTAAATTAGATGCATTGTTTGGATATTCATCAGAAGCTAGTAATGCAGTGTCGTCCGCATATGTTGCAACTAGTACGTTTTCTGTTATTGGCATATCTGATGTAAATATAGTGTAGAGAATTGGTCCTAAAACGCTGCCCTGTGGTACGCCTGCCTTGATGTCATAGAATTGTGAGTGTTCACCATCAACTTTAACATTAAAGTATCTGTCAGATAAATATGACTTTAGGAGTAAATAATAAGGAGCAGTTTTTTTAATTTGTAGTATAACCCAACGTGCCAAACTTTATCGAAGGCTTGTTGTACATCCAAAAATACTCCTGAACAAAATTTCTTAGTTTCCAATGTGTTTCTTATAAAGTCAACGATACGATAGCATTCCTCAGGAGTGCCATGCTTGTATCTAAAACCAAATTGGTATTCAGGAATGATATTAAATTTTTCCAGAACTGGTGATAATCTTTTCAATAATATTCGTTCAAATATTTTGGAGAATACAACCAGTAAACTGATTGGTCTATAGGATGTAACAATATTTTCTGGTTTGTTTGGTTTATTTACCATTACAATCTCTGCGCATTTCCATTGCGAGGGAAAGTAATTTAATCTCAATATCGAGTTATACAACAATGTGAGAAATAGTATGCCCCTCTTAGGCAGGTATTTAACTACTTTTCCATCTATGCTATCATAACCAGGTGATTTTTTGCAATTAAGTTTATTTCTTCTCTTACTTCAGGAAGAGAAATGTGTTTTATGGGCCAATCCATTGGACATGGACTATCTAAGTATTCGAGAATTTCTGCAACATTATTGTTATAATTGGTATAGGGCTGGAATGTCGTTTGAAGATGAAGACCAAATCTTTTATAGGTACATTTCTCTTTGTAGGTCTTTTTATATGCCTTGTTGCCTTCCACAAGCTGAACTCATTGCTTCTATTATTGACCGGATTTAGATTTCTAAGAAAGTTTTTTAGCATCTCATTTTTCATACCATGGAGTGTCATATTAAGATCTTTAGCAGCTTTATTAAAGATACGCTTGTCATTTGGATTTCTAATATTTTGCCAAACTTTTCTCAGTCTTCTTTTATTTCTGATCAAAAGATATAAAAATTTGGTTTTGTGTACATTGTAATGTTTTATTTGGAGTTGATAGAAAACCGGCTTCGTGAATTAAATGATTGAATGTTTCGACAGCATCATCTAAATCTGTTGGGGCAGTTATATTAATATTTAAGTTCACATTTCTTTCAATCCAATTTTCAAAAGATTTAATATCCGTTTTGGCAGTAATAATTTTGTGTTGTTGTGATTTTGACTGTAAAAATGTGTTGAAACAAGCTATAAGGGGTGTGTGGTCCGAGCTTAAATCATCAACATCAGTTATATTTAACAAATGACTAGAAATTCCAGAGTAAACAGCAAAATCTAGCAGATCTGGTATTTTTCTTGGATCCGTTGGCCAGTACGTTGGGTTGCTGTTGACAGCACTGAGTAATGATTATTTACTATGCACTTGTAGAGCTCGCTTCCCTTGGGATTAACTAATCTAGATCCCCACCAAGTATGTTTAGCATTGAAGTCTCCCGCAGTGAAAAATCTTGACCCCAATCTATTGAAAAAATTATGAAATTGTTCACATTTTACTGAGTATCTGGGAGGGAAATAGATAGCAGAAAAAGATTTAGTGTGTGAGTCACATTTAACCTTAATACAGGCAGCTTGTTGATATGGTTCTCTTATTTCATCTAAAATTTCAAATTTTATTGTTGATTTTATTAATATTGCAGCTCCAGCATGAGCTCTATCATCTGGATGGTTGGCTGTTAGTAATTCATAACCTCTTATTTCAAAAAAGGTTCTGCTGGTAAAATGTGTCTCTGACACTAAAAGAATATCGATATAATGCGATTTTAGAAATATCTCAAGTTCTTGTACGTGGTTGGAAAGCCCATTTGCATTCCATATTGCAATATTCAAATTTAGTTGCATAGTTTTGTTACTAATACTGTCATCATTGATAACAATTTGTTTGTTAACTCAATTTGGTTTTGAATTAAATTTTCTAGCTTTTCTAACGAATTATGCTGAGAAGTTTGTTAGTTATTTCTTAAAACATCAGAGTAAGAAAAGTTTTTTTTGTTTTGACTATAATTTGAATTATTCAGATTGTTGTTAAAATTTGGGAAATCTTCATTATTACAATTAAATATTATAGAATCATGCCTATTAGCAATATTGGTTCTTAGTTTTCTTTTTAAAAGTTGCTTATAAAACTCACAGCATTTATAGCTAGCTGGATGATTTTTTAAACAATTTGCACATCGAGGAGGTGTATCTTTATCTTTAGTGCAGTGGACTGTAAGATGACCTAATCCACATTTGACGCAATTAACTGGTTTTCTGCAGTAAGTTTTTGTATGACCGTATTCTTGGCATCGCACAGTGGCCAATTTGGCTTCGCTAGCGGCATTTAATTCAAATTTCCAAATTTGAAAAACCGTTAATTTTTTTTTAACAATCGATAACAAATACATTCACTAGATTTGTATCGATTTTTAAAAGCTCAGCTTATAGCTGATGAACAGCTGTGAGTTGTCAAAGTCAGCATATGTTTCTGCAAGTGTTGTGTAAAATATTTCCGCCTTTTTGATCATCGTTTTGCTATTCGTGTTAAACTTGCAAATTTTATTATTTTCATTAAAAGTTTTGCTATATACTAATGCCAAGGTATGTATTTTATAAAAAAAACTGTGGTTGTGATCTGTGTATACTTATGTTATTTATAAAACGTAATCGTGTTTAAGTGTATTAGCAACTCGCCCATTGTAACGTACACCTGTCTTTCGTGAAGTAGAACTTACAAAATTCACCTGCATTCAGTGTAATTGTAAATTTTCCTATATGTGTAAACCAAAATGTCCAAAATTAACTGCGAGTACCTGCGAGCCTTCAATTTATTGTACGTTTTAGGCAAAATGTCAGTGTCAAAACGCACCCTTTTTTTAATATGGCATGAAGAAGCGATCCCCACCAAGAAGTTTCTCGCCGTGGAAAATTATGTTTTTGGTACCGTTTTGAGCAAAATTACCTATACTCAGAAGGAGCAGTGCGAAATTGGAAGGAAACTGCGAAATTTTGCTAGTAGGCTTATCCAAAAGTGGAAGGCCTGTGGCAGAAGTAAGGTGTTTTTCGAAAAAATTAACCAAGAATGGCTAGATACACCATTGGTATTATTGGGAAAAAAGCAAATGAAAATATTGGACGACCGGAAAAAGAGCTTTCCGAGTGCTTCAGAAAAACGCAAGTCAATAAGATGTCAGGGCTTACAGAGGAAGTGTCATGTGAACGATTGTTGGTAGCTGCAAGCTGCAGTTTATATAAAGCTGGAAAGCGCAGTGCTTCCAAAGTTGTAGAAATGGTAAATGGCGATGAGGAGTTTAGCGGAAAGGTAATAAAAAATATAAACAAACCAAAGCCCCTTCCATAAAAATTTTCGGACGATAAAGCGCTTGCGCTATTTGTAGATCTTGGACATACCAGATAAACTTGGAACTTGAACAAGAAATCAGCAAGAAACCAAAACGCCGATATATATCCATGCTACGAAAAATTACGCTTCGCCAAAAAAAAGTGCTATCCTAGTGACATTACAGTCACTGATTATTATGCTGAAGTGCCACTACAAAGTCTTGTGGACCATACAATAAATAGGATCATGGAAGCACACCCTGAAAGTTTTGAAATCCCTTCTACAAGTAATAATAACACCCATTTAACTGCTGTCAACAAATGGGGTTGTGATGGCAGCAGCGGCCATTCCACATATAGGCAAAAATTTAACGACTGCGAAGGAAACATGAGAGACCAATATTTATTTTCAATTTGTATTGTACCAATGCAAGTGCAGAACGGACCGACAGTTTTATGGAAAAACAATCGTCCTTCTTCTACACGATACTCTCGACCAATCAAAATACTTTGCGAGAAGGAAACGGCGGACCTGAGTCACAGGGAAATTGAAAATATTAAGAGCCAAATATTAAATATTGTACCAACATATGTAAACTCATTGATTATTGATCACCAATTTCACATGACCATGCTTGATGGTAAAACTTTCAGCGTCATTTCAGAATCTTCTTCGCAAATATGCGGAATCTGCAACGCAACACCGAAAAAAATGAATGACTTAAATTTGGTGAAGAGCTTTCCAATTAAAGTGAACCTCTTTCAATATGGGCTATCCAGTCTTCGCGCCTGGATAAGGTTTTTTGAATATACTTTGCACATATCCTATACAATACCAATAAAAAAGTGGCAAACTCGTGGTGCTGAGAAGGATATTGTTGGACAAAAGAAAACAAATATACAGCAGAAGCTACGAGAAGAAATGCATTTGTTGGTCGACATACCAATGGCTGTTACTGGAAATACCAACAACGGAAATACGGCAAGAAGGTTCTTTCAACAACCAGATTTAGCCGCTCGTATAACTGGAGTGAACGAAAATTTAATATATCGATTCAGCGTCGTCTTACGAGCACTTGCATGTGGATATGATATAAACACGGTGGTATTCAGACTTTACGCAATGGAAACTGCCGAAATTTTTGTTAGTTTATACCCTTGGTTTTACATGCCCTCGTCTGTTCACAGAATTTTAATTCCTGGAGCAGATATAACAAGTAAGAAAATTATAGTCGGTCTAGACCGACTATACGATACCCTATACCATGCGTTTAGAAACCCTATCTCTTAGGCCCAACTAACTGGACATTGAAAATAAGCAAAAACCAAATTTGAGTGGGATTTTTATTAATTTTTTTGGCTGCAGATATGAAAAAGTTCGTATCGGATGCTATATCTATAAAGAGACTAGGTCCAAAAATGGACCGATCCTGATCATGTTTGGTAAAGTCTCTTGTATTTTGCAAAAATATGTACAAACAAAATTTGAGAAGAATCAGTGCAATATTTTTGTTTTTTAATACATTTAAGTGAAGATCGGGAAGCAGCTCTATATGGGGTCAAAGGGATCATTTTTGGACTACTCATTAGTGGATGTAATGAACGCATACAAACCCAATTTGAGTAAGATCTATATGACAATTTGGATCTTATGGCAATTTATGTCGATTTCATATGGGTAATTTGTATGGGGGCTAGGTCTGAACATGGACCGATTCTCACCAATTTCAATAGCGTTCATCCCATGGCCGATAAAAGCTTATATACCAAATTTCATCAAAATATATTCATATTTGCGACCTGCAGTTTGATTACAAGCTTTACATGGACACACAGACGGACGGACGGACGGACGGACGGACATTGTTAAATCAACTCAGAAAGTGATTCTGATTCGATCGGTATAATTAAAGATGGGTCTAGGTCAAATATTTTTGGTTGTTACAAACAGCAGCACAAAGTCATTATACCCAAACCACATAGTGGTATAGGGTATAAAAATTATCGGAACATCCGTGAAAATAATACCAGAAAAAATTGCAGGAAAAATACAATGGAAGATATAATTAACGCTCTTTTTGTTTCTTCTGATCCCTTAGTATCTTCATTGTCCAACGGCTCATCAATTCCTATTCCAGAAATATTAGTTTCGATAAGAAAGTTAAAAGCTTGTTTATAATGCATCATTTTGAAGATGATTTCTCTGAATCTGATACTGAAGAATCTGATTAATATTTCTTTTATAATATGGTTTCTCTTTGAGTTGACAATTTTTTTCTTATTTTATATATGAATATATGGTGGAAAATTTTTATTGAATTAAAAACAAAATAAAAAATTAAAAATAAAAAATTTAAAATTAAAAAAAAAAAATTAAAAATTAAAAAAAAAAAAATTTAATTTTTTTTTCCAAAAATTGTTTGATTTTTTTCTGAATTGAGAAAAAAAATTTTTTTTGAAGATATCTTCTTTACTTTGGAAGTTATGAATAAAATGCCGCTAGCGAAGCCAAATTGGCCACTGTGCGTCGGTGGCATTGAACAATGTCATTCGTTTTCTTCGGTGGGACAATGTTGACAACAGCATTATTAAGAAATTTTATTGAATAAATATTTTTGTTGTTTGGGCTTGGTTCTAAATCAAGGTAGAACATTGGAAGAGGTTCCCTCGAGACTCTACTATGAATATTAGAAACATTTCGAACTTTGTGGCCTAAGGTTTCAATGGCATTTTTTATTTCTTCTTTTTGCGTTGAAGGGTGTAGGTTTTTGATAACGGCTCTGTAGGCTCTTTCTTGTCTTAATTGGTAAGTGTGGAATATAATTTTTTTTTCGTTTAGAAATGAAACGAGTGTTCTATAAGGTTGAACATCTTTAACCATAACCCTTATTTGATTGTCTCTTAGAGTTTTGTAGTTAAAGGATGAAGAGGGAATTATTTTAGTAAAACTTTTAATCATTGCACTAATATCAGCAACGTTTGGTATTATTATTGGTGGCGGCTTAGGAGAATTCACTTTTGTAGATTCTTCATCATCTGATTCATCATTTTCATCATTATTATTAAGTAAATCTGAAAATCTATTATGACTTACATTATTGCTTGTAAAGGCTGTTTGTTGGGATGTACTTGCATTGTTGTTTATATTGGTTGATTTACCAGCGTTGTTGTTGCCATTATTTTGCATAAGCAATATTATTATTGTTCTTTATTTCGAATGCAGGTCCATTATTATTAGTTAAAGAACTATCATTGTTTTGAGAAAACAAGTTTTGATTGTTGTTGGTATTATTTCTTTTATATAAAAATATTTTTGGGGAATCAGTTCGACGACGTTTAAGTGCTTTAGTAGAAGTTACTACTTGCCAGTACAAATCTTCATCTTCACTACTATCATTGCTATCAGCTATGATGATAGCAATGTAAATTGTTATTATTCAAAAGAATTTTATTTATTTTTTTTTTTTTTTGTTTATTTATTGTTCTTGTTAAATTTTTATTTATTTATTTTTTTTTTTGTATGATTTGCAAGGTTCAGAAAATACACACACGAAACACACAATGTTCTGTTCAAAAGCAGCCAACACATATCTTTATTTTCATATCAATTATGTGCGTTTCAAAATTTTCTACGGTACCCAACACAACCATGACTGTGTTCGTTTTAATATTTCGTTATTTACACGAACATTTTTGTATCACATACTTTTTGCTTCAATCACACATAAAGCACACATTTTTGAGTGTTGCTTTATTTGAAGTTGATGTTCTGGTACGTGTAGTGAAAAAAAACACAGAACATGTAAAATAAACAGGTTCGAGTTCAGTTATATTTTAAGTCGTGTTGTGGCTCGTGTAGTAAGAAACAACAGAACATGTACAGTAAACAGGTTCGAGTTCAGTTATATTTTAAGTCGTGTTTAAAATATAACTGAACTCGAACCTGTTTACTGTACATGTTCTGTTGTTTCTTACTACACGAGCCACAACACGACTTAAAATATAACTGAACTCGAACCTGTTTATTTTACATGTTCTGTGTTTTTTTTCACTACACGTACCAGAACATCAACTTCAAATAAAGCAACACTCAAAAATGTGTGCTTTATGTGTGATTGAAAAAAAAAGTACGTGATAGAAAAATGTTCGTGTAAATAACGAAATATTAAAACGAACACAGTCGTGGTTGTGTTGGGCACCGAAGAAAATTTAAAAACAAACATAATTGATATGAAAATAAAAATATGTGTGTGTTGGTCTAAGTTATGTTTGTTTACATATATGTACGAGTTTTTTATTCAGTGTGTGTTTTTTTCTGAACTCTGATGATTTGTTTATATTTAACACTACACTTTAACACTACACTTTAGGGAGCTAAGAATTTTTGTACGTTTGTACTAGATCGCAGTCGAATGCAGACTAGATATTTCTAATATAAAATATTTAAATTTTGGAAAATAATACGAACTTATGAAATATTTTTCTCATCATATTTATTAAGATTCGAAACCAAGTCGCTGAAAATTTGCGAAACTTCAAACTCTTCTTGCAGATCAAAAATATCTTCCATAAGTCTTAAAATCCTCCAGAAGAAATCCTTTCAACAGTATAAATCAGAAAGGTGTTTGGATATTTATTACACTACACATAACCTTAACTAGACAAAAATATAATATGTAATCACTTCTATTTCCATGTATTAAACTGTGTTCAATCACTGCACGCTAAAACAGTCTAAAATGGAACAAGTGGTTACAAAAGTAATTTTTCCGATACCAATTTTGTGAAAATCAATTTATATTGCGAACGCCACCCCCGAGCGTTGGTCGTGGAAAAAAGATATCCTCTACAATTCTGTAAATTAAATTTTCAGTAAGCAGCTCTTAGTGCTCTTTAGTATTCAATTGAAATGTCTTATTACTTTAACTAGACCATCGTAATCCACTGTATAAATTTGTGCATTCGACTATAATTCTTTCCTGCTCCACGAGTTACACTGGACACGAAAACTGCATAGCTTAACCGTAGTCCTACCTTGGTGCAGAAAACTTCATTTTTCTTTTTTCAAAAACTTCTAAAACTAAAAGTTTTTTTAATTTTTCTTGATTTTTTCTTTATCATGCATATAATCCATTACTTTTAAGTTTGAGATCATACATGAAACGCTTGGTGTAGTTTTCTACTCGGCATTGGAAAGTTGTATGAAAATAGCACCTTATACGCCAAGTATAAAAAGAAAGCAAGAAATCAAACAATTATGCGTATTTTGTAAATGGTAGTCCATGAAGTTTTAATGCTGAAGTTGATGGCGGTGCTGATTTTGTAGATATTGAGCCTTTGTTTGTCTCAAATGACAAAAGGCTTTGGAGCGCAACCAGCAGAACGTTATCGAACCGCTAAGGTGTTAAGACTACAGCCAGGTGCTACTAACCTTCTTCATGGCGCGTTGATAGTATCAAGTATGATTTCTTGATATTTTTTCCACCGCATTATGAGAAAATTTTTTTCGAAAATGCATGCATTTGGTAGGCTAAAGAATGAAAACCATGAAGAATTCGATGCTTTATACGTACTTGGCTGTTTTGATATTGGCTGGCGTTCACAAGTAAATTGAATGCTATTGAATGTATATGAATAACGAGCTGTTCGATCCCACTTTCGCGCCACCTATTTGAACAAATTATTCGCTTCGGTGATACAATAAGTCAGCGTCAAAACAGAAATTTGCTCCAAATGTTACCAATGCTTTTCAACCCTTACGTTACTGTAGACGACGTTTCCATGGAGGTTGTGGATTTAGGCAAAGCAAACCAGAGAGATGTGGTTTGAAATTTTGGGTACTCGAATGTGCAAAAACCTTATATGTCTGGCAAATACAACTATACCTTGGGAAAGCTGCTGAAGCTACAACGAGTTATATTGCATCTGGTCGAGGGCCTAAAAGGTCATAACGTTTCAATGTACAATTTCTTCATGTCTTATGAGTTGGGTCAAAAATTACTACAAAAAAACTTGATCATGATTGGAATAATGCAGAAGCACAACCGCTCGATTCCACCAATGCAAAAAGGCTCCACTTTTTCAGGGTACATTCGAATTTATTACAGATACTACAATTGTATCCGAGGTTTGAAAAAAATTTAAATGCACAGTAACGCAGAGTAGTCTTCACAACACGCCAGAAGTCGAGACTGTTGGAAAGAAGCTGCCAGAAATAATATCATATTACAATCGAACTAAGGGTGAAGTTGACACAGTTGACAAAATGATTGCTGGCTATAGCTGTAAACGAAAAACCAATAAGCGGCCAGTCAATGGTTGTACTTAGCAACATGATGGACATATCAGCCTTGAATGAAACAATTTATTGAACTTAATACAATACTTTCATATACATTTAGCCAGAAAAACAAAAAATGCAAAGCATCGTTTATTTTTGCGTGATCTGGGAATTGCTCTTCCCCAACCGTAGAAGGCGCAGAGAAAACGAGGTATATCTGCTACCTCTGTGTGGTAGAATATACCTGAACTAATCTCTATCTCGCGCGTTCCAATTTTGAAAAAAAGAGGCAGTTGTGTATGTTACGTGCAAAAAAACCGTTTGCAAAGCTCGCCAAAATCAAATCGATTGCGATCCTAGTATAAAGCCCCGGTAGGTGAGTAGGTAGCGTGCTCGCCTATCATGCGGGGGTCGTGGGTTCAATTCCCACCAGAGGCTTTAATCTGTCGCTGCAAAAAAAAAACTAGCCAAATTGGAATCTGCAGACAAGCCACTCGGCTTCGCGGAACTAGGCTTAAAAAAAAAATATGTAAAGCTATACCTAATTCATCACTTTATACGTAAAGACATACGTAAAACTTATTTTTCTTTAAATAAAATAATTTTTGTTTACAAAATAAATCTCTTTCCATATAAGAATATACGAAAAGTTGAAAACTACACAAATGTAGGATTATAAAGTTTTTTTTGAAGGTAGCAGTACGGTTAATTGACTAAAAAGGAAATAATAACTAAAACACAACCTCTAATGCTAAATACTTAAGAGTAACGTATTACTCACTTACTAAATGTGCTTCGATTTGTTCCATATTTTTACAGTTAAATTAATCATCTGATCATAATCAAGAGAATGAAACATTGTAATAAAAACAACAAAATCTTCGTATCCGAACATTTATTTAAATGAATTACCCATGACCAATGCAAATATCCAGTCGTAACTCCTTCCATGAGAAAGGTCTTCCAGGAAATTTTTCTACTCTTGGAGCAATCTACTTGCCACTGGGTAAAAACAGAAAATTTGAATTCATCTTTCCGCATGACTATTTATATCGAGCTGTTGAAAAACTTTCAAACAATTTTCAAAGTGTCAAAAATGTCTTTGAATGTCTCAATGTGGTCTCCCTTAACTGTGGAATTGGAACTCTCATTGTAGTTATGAATTTTATTTTAAAATTAAAATGATGCTTTATCATCTTATGACTTACTCATTATTATCAACTACTATAATTCAATCGAAGAATCTAGTTTACCACAATTAAAGACGACTTTGAGGAAGATGACGAATGTATGATATTTCTTACAGGATGGATCATTTCCCATCTTTTAGCATATTGCAAGGCCATATATTAATGAGAATCTGCCAAACATGTATGATGGACGAAAAAGTTATAGAAAATACCCAACCAGTTCTCCAGATCTGAAACAGTTTGACTTTTTCTTAGGGCTACTTTAAAAACAAAGTCTTCGTCAAAAAACTGATGACACTGTGTATTCCCCAATTTAGGAAGAACGTCCAATAAGTAATACACTGGTCTTAAAAATGAAGCTATAATCGTTATACATTTTTTGGGACAAAGATCATCTTGATATTGCTACAGTTATAATTTTTTGATACGATTATCCTACTATCAACACTCTTCCTTCGATCTAGACGTGACGTTAAAAAAAAATTAAAGAGTGAGTTTTGATTCTGTTTCTCCTTAAGATTAAGAGTCATATAAATTTCCGGTTGCAATTGATGGAAATGTTTCTAAAGGTATCAGTTATGGAACTGATGCTGTTGAGAACCAGTTTTAATACGAAATTTTGGCTTATACATATCTTTTATTGATTGCAGTTCTTGCAAAATAGTTAAAATTCTTCGATAATATGTTAATGGTCCTGAATCAAAGAACTTAATATGTTTGTAAAATTGATTGTCAATTGAGTAGCAGGACTGTTGTACAAGTAACTCAACAGTACCGCAACATATTTTCGGTGAGAACGCTTACCATTTGCAAGGATCAGATATAAACTATCACTACTTGACGATTTACAGTCCATTGGCTTATGGACCTCACTATCAATTTGCTAGAGAATTCGAATAATAGGCGATTAGTTGGTTAGTTTAAGGTTGTGCTTCCTATCATGGGCTTTGGATCGTTTATCCTTCCAAATATCTTTGTTTACCTTGGAATTATTCTCCACACAACATATACCCCATAATTTGTATAAAATTTGAAACATTTGATTTTGGCCTGCTTAAAAACGATTGGCTTGCATTTCGGGCCTTCTGCGTACAAATTGTTTATTTATATTTAGAGCGACATACTAATAAATGGACCGAGCTAAATTGACCTGTATGCATTGTAGCTTAATTTAATTTTTAAATTTCAATATCATTTAATTCTAAATCATACGAGAAAAACTTTTTACTTTCAAACTTTCAACTACGCCTTTTGTATGGCAACAAATTAAAGACCTTTTATGGCAATTGCATACAAAATTTATCAAAAAACACAACTTCCATACAAAAAATATTTATATAATAAACTTAAAAGTACCTATTATAAAAAAATCATGCAAGCAGAACATTTCGTGTATGCACAGCTTTGTATGGAAGAAGAAACATAATATTATTGAATTTTCCATATCATTAGATAAGTGAATGAAACAGAAAATCATAAAAAATAAGAGTATAAGAGCAAAAGTTCAAGTGCATTACATGATTATCGAAGTAAGTTTTGGCCATGGACCACAATAAACCAATGAAATTCCAACAAAAAAATAATTTGAACACAAATATTGTTATACCCAGCAAAGAGATTTGTTGGATTTTGGAAGTGAATCGAACTACGGAAAACTACGAATCATGTGGTTGTAAAATTATTGAATAAACTTACTAAACGAATGTTCTTCGTACCAAGGGAATTTTTAGAAAGGTGAACATTAATTGTGTTAAAAATCACATCTCAAAATGTGGCATCATTGTAAAATAGGTTGGAACAAGAGCTTTGGGTAGATTATCATGAAAATATATAATATAAATTTATATAGGAAAATGTTTAAGTCAATTTGGGGATTCGAACCAGCGGTCACGAATTGTTTTTTCAGGTCGTTTATAGGACTAATTTTATGGTCTTGTCATATTCTGTAGGAAGGAAAATATCGTGGGATTAAGTAAGTGTTACTGGATTAAGTATTACATCAGCCGAGTCTTTTGGCCCCGTAATGGATCTGATACCAATTGACACTTTACAAGATGTCAGACGTATAAGACATGCTTAATCCTCATGGGTCCCGAAAAACATAATAGTGGCTATGAAAGAAATACGAAAGTAAAATGGTAACATTATTGGTTTTGTATTAAGACAGTGCATTCCAATAAATAACAACTTTTTTAAGAACCCCGACTACCATAGGAAACTTAAGGAAAAGTACTGGTTCTGGTTCTATCACAATACGTCGTCTAATCACCATTTCCACTACCTGTTGGGAAAAACTGTTTCTCATTATATTTTTGCACCCTGTTCATTGAATGCTAATTGTATTTGAAGTTTCTGGCATTCGTAGTATTCACGTCAATCAAATTGTAGAAAAACATCAGGGGCGTTAGCAACATTCGCCGTTTCAATATCCAGCCAAAATTTAATCTACTCATTTTTTTATCTTTGGTTTTATTATGAGTTGGCAGACTATGCCTAAAACTTCTCCAATGGAATTCATGTTGGATAAAACTAAGACTGACTACATACTGTGGAATTATATTTATTACAAAATGCGTTGAGCTTAGAGACCTTGTTTTTATCAGGATGCATGTAGCTTGTTACGCTAACTTTGTTCAGCATTTATATTGTTTCTTGTATTTCTATAGACAGCTTCGGCTCATTGATCTCACCAGAAAACTTAAATAATTTTAACTCGAAAAGCTTTCGAACAAAATTCAGAAATATTTTTAAAATTACCAAAACTTCAGTGGGTAGTGAAGTCGCATAAAAATTTCTCAGGAGCTTTAAATTTAGAACAATAGTAGCGTCCAAATTTTACTACAATTTGCATTAAGATCGATACCAGGACAAAATCTTGTCGTAGTTAATGAAGAAAACTTGTTGCAGATGGAAATTGCAATTAAATGTGTAAGTCCATCGATTAAGTACAACATAAACCTACAACATCAGAGCAAATAGATACTTGCAACAATTGACAAGGAAGGTGTGGCCTCAAAAAGAAGACTTTACATATGGTCATTGCCTGGATGGAATTATCCTAGACTCACTTGAAGTTATTTGGTCACTGTTCTATAGGAGCCCACACAAAGAAATGCGGTCACTGTAGTCGGCCAAAGTACTTATATAAAGTTGAAAAAGCCAATGTTACTCTTTCACATGCGTCATCGCTATGGACCGTACGCCATTACAAGGGATGTCCCAGAACAACCAGACCGCACAAAGAAAACGTAATAGTTTGGGAAAATTTTTCTTTTTTTTCTCAATATAATCTCGTTTTAGCGCGAAAAACTTAGCGCAGCGATATTCAACAGTTTCGATGCCCTGTTTATATAGTAAGAACTGTCTTGCTTCTTAAAATAGCCCTCATTCGCAGACTCCACCTTTTCACTGTTGCCAAATCTTTTACCCCGGAACCAGTTTTTCAAGTTTGGTAGTAGAAAATAATCCGAGGGAGCTAAATCTGGCGAATAAGGGGGTGATGAAGCAACTCAAACTTTAGTTCATGGATTTTGGCCATTACGCGCAACCCAAAAAACAAATCCTGAAACCTTGCCTACAGATGGAACTCTCTCGACATCTTTGGACACGATTCTTTCACTTAAGTCCACAATTTTTACTGTTTGTGTTCATTTCATTTCTCATCCATGGTTACGAATCGATGCAAAAACTTGGTTTTATTGAGGCGGGACATCAAGGAAACACTCTGTTGAAGCATCTTCAAGATGCTGTTTTTGCTCTATTGTGAGCAAACGTGCCGCCCACATTTTAAATATGAGCTTCTTAACCATTGCTTGCGTGTCCACCTCAAGTCGTTGACCACTACGGTGTTCGGTGTTAAACTCTGTCGCCGCAAACGGGGTTTAAATTCCCCAAGAGTAGAATCTACCTCGGCTTAAATATTGATTTGTATGAGACCTTTCAAATGAGAGTACTTAGTAGTGACCAATTGTTTCCATGTTTATGAATTAACTGAGATCAAATACTTTTGAACCCTGAAACTTAGAACAATATTTTTTATAAAGTTGCCACGTTTCAGCAAAGTAATATCAAGTCAGGTGAATAATTTTTTATTTGAAGTTTTAAGTTAAGACCGGCAAGTGTTACCAATTAATGGGTGTAATAAATACACATAAACTACATTTGATTGAGGTCTATCTAATACTCTTGATTTTTGGGCAATTTATGACGATCTTGTATGGTCATTTGCATTGATTATAAAGTGACATGGATACACCTACAGACAGACATACAGACGGAGGGATGGGTGGACATCGCTGAATCGACTCTGACAGTGATTCTGAATCGATAAGTATAATAAAAGCTAGGCCTAGGTCAGTTATTTTTAATAGTTGCAACCATCAGCATAACTTGTGAAGAAATTCGTAAATAAACCTAAAGGACGATCGAAACTAATTTTGGAGTATATCACAAATGCGGGCCACAGTGTTTCATTCAAAACACTTAGGGGGCTAAATCTCAAAAGATTCCTTCAAAATATCTGAAAAATCACAGAACCTAAGGAATGTGACAATAACAATAAATGAGGTGAAACTTAATCGTCTCACGATGTGATAGTGATGCATTCCATTAATTCCGGTAAGAATCGTTCTTTTTGGTATGTTTAAAAGATTTTTATCGTTAGCTTATATTACTCCTGAAAATTTATATATATGTATATTTAGCTTGCACTTTTATATATACGTCTGTTTACCTATCTGTCTGTTGAAATCCTGTATATAAGTCTTTGTCGGCTATACGATGAACGGTATTGGCATTGGTGGATATTAAGGAATATTTGGACCTGGTCCCTATAAAGATGATGAGATCGATTTAATTACCTTGAGATCACAATCGTATGCGTTCATTTCACACTTTAATTAGACCTCCCATAATTAAATCCTGTTGGACCATTTTTAGTCATAGTCCCCGTATAAAGGATGTGATACATCCTCATATTTGTTTTATATGTGTTTTAGCGAAATATAAGTGGCTTTAGCGAAAATGCTCCATCTTTCCACCTAGTCCCCATTAAATAACTAGTAGCCGTTATGAACTATCTCATATAGATATTTTCAATATCCAATGATTTGGACCGAATAACCTCTCTCTAAACTCGTTGTATAGAGTTTCTTATAGTTAATCCAGTATATATAATATAATTCGCTAAGTGGTTCATCATTTTGCCTTGAAATAATCGGCTAATCCGAATACTGAATCTGTTCTTTAAAATATATTTTTGTTGTAAAAAAGCTATTATTAAATTTTTTTAATAGAGAAATATGCTATTTTACAAAGGGCATTAAGATATATGATTTAAGAGCGAAATATAATGGAAAATATTCAACCACTGTGCGGCCTGAATCAGCTATAAATTTTCCAACATATTTTAATATAGAAAAAGGTCAAAAATAAATTGGATGTTTTTGTGGTAATTTAATGTTTCCATTCTAAAGGAAAATTAACATACTCACACTTTGGCAGCCAGTGTTACAAAAACAAAATTATTACTTACCTAACACAACCCCCCCACCCAAAAAAAAAAAAACCTACAACTTGAAAATATTATTGCATTTGATTAAGTTTATAAAGGGTAGCAAGTAGTGCTATACTATATTTAATAGCAATGCACATTACATTAGTCATATATTGTGTTATTAGTTACTACCCAAATAGTTATGAAGAAAATCCTTTACTCCATCTTCTTTCCAAGCTCTCTTAGTAATATTGCACATTCAATGAATAATTTTGTAAAGTATAAGTATATTTTAGTAGTATTTTTTTTCTCTGCCAACCACTTGGAACTTTATGTGTGTGTGCATATGAATTTCATGTTGGTTGGTTGGTTCGTTCATTTGGTGTTACATGTGAGAACACATATCTTTTTTACTACGAAGCTTTGGCCTAAAATTTATGCGTTGATTTCGTTTCGTTTTATTTTGGCAACAGGAAAAATATCCTGCTGGTTTGTTTCCAATCATGTAGTGTAATAAAACCATAAAATTTACACAAAAAAAAAAACAAGAAAATATATGGTTGCTAGCAACAGTTAGTAAAATATCTTAAATTTTTTTTTGAGTCCTTTTTTTTCTCTGGTAAATTTTCATCTAATTTCATTTCAATTGTTATGGTCTGAATACAGTAATTACTTTGAAACATTTAGTATGTTAAAGTAACAGTGAGCGTTATTTGAAAATGGCGGTGGATATAATTTACAATGTAATCTTAAATACGATCATACGCTTCGAAGGACCAATTAAAACACAGGAATGCTACACATTTTTAGAACATTGGCTAATTAGTTAAGTTAAATGGGTTGCCTGCCCGGAGGCAAGTACACTCGCACACCGTATGGCTCATTGCGATACCCTTTGGAATGTATCAGAAGGCAGATATAAGAAAAGAGAAAATAGAAATACAGATTGACTATGTAAGGAGTACGGAAAAGAAAAGATAACGAAAATGCGCTATCCGCCCACCTGAACCAGCCAGATTCCCTCAACATATCGCCGAGTGGCACATCTACTACGACCTAGATATCTAAAGCTGCGTTGCTTCAGTCCTGGACATTGCACTGACTCTTCGTTGTCCACATCCATATTGTTTTTACAGAATTCAGCTCCAGGAAAGCTATGCGTTCGGCCATTCGCCCCATTGCATAGTGTCCCGGAAGCACTCCTATAAGTAGGCTAATTATCCCATAACCATAACCGTCGGTATATACTGAGATCACAGCCTTGTCGATGACAGAGTCTGCTGCCCAGCTTTCCTAGTCGATATTTGGATCGTAATACGACACCCAAAGTTCAACACCGGTGACATATTATCTAAGTTATGCGTTTATAATCAAGTCTATATTGGGTGATTTTGTACTGATTCCAACAATGGTCCCCATATCGTGGGCTATCGCTCATAAAGCGCTGATCTAAAAAAGGATGATCAAAAATATTTGTTTTAGAAGTTGATAAATAATTTTGAAAGGGGTATAAGTGCATTCAACAAAGGATGCATTGTTAAATACAGCTCTGCCGCATCTTTGTTACGCTCCACCTGTGTTCTAAAGATACTATTATATCCAGGTTATCGACACTAAGGACTCATTATTCCCATGCCATAGAGTGGTATTATTATGGCATAATAATACATTTATTTTGTCATAAATTTAGCTCTAATTAGTAACGGGTTCAAACTATTACCAGTTATTAAAAAAAAAACCCCTCTATTAATTTTTCCATATCAGAATACACATTGCAAAAATTTATTATTTTATACGAACATACAAAACATACCGTACAAAGCAACTTGAGTAATCAAATAAAAAACTGTCTATAATAAATAAGGTTCGTAATCTTACACTTTATAACAGCTATTCTTGGGGTGAGAAATTTCAAGTCATGGTGAAAGTACTAGGCCAGTGTAGTAAAACCTCAACAGAGTTTGGCCTTCTCAGACCAACCTTTTCTGTTATGAGCTTTTATATATTTTCCTTATCTTCATGTTATTTGCTTAGTTTTTCAGCTATATCTGCAGACCTATTGTAGATTTCTATTTCAATCTTCAGCAAATAGCTTCAGCAATTCAAGTTGGACTACTAATAATAAAAAATATTTATTTAAGCCTTAGCTACAATATTGCTCAGGAATGAAATGGGAGATCATCAATGGTTCTTTAATTCCTTATCCCCCAGATAATAACCTCAAAAATATTTCATAGTGTTATTAGTATTTACAATGTCATAAATAATTCCTCTGGATGGAACTGTACATTCAGAAGTATTATTTGTAAACCTATTTATAACGTAATGCACATTGTTGATCTACAGGATGACTTGAATGGAGTAGTTTTGTGGTCTCAATGAAATGTCATCCTTTTTATGTTGATAAATGTCGTTTATGACTTTTCACAGATGTCGTCAAGTTTTGTTATCTCAATATATTATTTGAGGTCAAGTTTTATTTCGATGGATCAGTGTTTGATACTTAGTTTGTTTCTAGTAGTCACCTGAACTACATTCTTGTAAATGCTTATGCGCTTTTAAATTTTATTCGGCGTAATATTGATAATATGTTTGATTAAAGTGTGAAAAAGAAATATTTTCGTCTTTTTGTTTGAAGGCGAAATGATAGCATACACATCAATCGTGTGGAGAAGATGTAATTAATTCAAATTTTTAAAGTTCAATTTTTAGCCTCTTCATTTCTCAACTCCTCTCATATCTTATGACCATATGTATTTAAATTTCAATAAAATTCTCGAATCTCGAAGGAAAATATTTTCATTAATATTTTTGCATGGAAAAAATTTAGGTTTTATCGATTTCCCTAATCTTTTATATTCATATATAAAAATGGATGTATGTTTGTATGTATGTTGATTTGTCGTTTATAGAAGACTACTCCACTAGACCGATCGTCTTGAAATTCTTACAATAGGCTATATTTTTTGGATTTTTCAAGTGGACGTGGTGGCACCTCCCATATAAAGTGAGCTTTTGACATCAAATTTTAACATATATAGTAATATCTAGAGTAATATGATAGCGAGTGCTCTGAAAATATCCACATGTACATACTAAAATAATTTGAAGAGTTGCGAAAAATGGGCGTGGCAACCGCCATACAAAGTAAATATTTAATGTCATATATCTAGAGTACTGTAATAGATATAGTCTTGGGACTTAGTGTGAGTTCATAAGTTATCAACGTTAGTACACGGAAAAAATGGGCGGGATCAAACCAGTGGGTGTGGTTACTTCTACACATGGTAAATATCTAGCGTACTATGATGGCCAAAGTCTTGGAACTTTCTGCACGACAATTGGTTGTTAATGTATCGGACCAAAAATAGGCGGTATTGGCTTAGTGGGCATGGCACCTTCCATGCAAAAAAATTATGTGAAGTACTATAAACCCGAAAGTGTTGAAGCTGGGTGTGAGTCCAAGAATGATGAGTGTGAGCAGTTATGTGAACCATGGGCGGCATCAAACCAGAAATCGTGGCACCTCCTATACATGGTAAATACATATCATCACATATTTACAGTTCTATGGCAAAACAACACTTGCCCGGTCAGCTAGTATTTATATAAATTGTTGGGTCTTCAAATTTCGTTGAGGAAAAATAAATATTTTCATATTAAGTTTCACAGTACTTAAGATGGCCATAATGAACCTCTAACCAAATATACAAAATCATTTTCATAGACTTTGCAATGAATTAGATTGAAGCACTTTTACGAGGGCGGTACCTGAACAATCCGACCTGACGTATAGGTGTCGGCAGTAGTTTGAAATTAGTTTGTTGAAAAGTGGCAACATTATAAAACATATATTAGACATTTTTATGTAATGCATTCCATTATTTGAAAGGTCACAGTGGAACCAATATTAAAGCCAAGCCAGATTCTACTCCGGGGGAGTCCTTTTCTTCACTTAGATTACAAAATATTGGGTAGAAGTGTTTAAACGGCAAACACCGTAGTGATCGACCCAATGAGGTGGCGCTATGCCTGCAACGGTTAAGCAAATCCACAAAATGTTATTGGATGATAGGTGGCTGAAGCTACGTGACCTAACTGAAAATGTGCAATACATCGCAGTGACCGAAAATTTGGAAAGGAAAAAGCTGTCCGCAAGATGGGTGCCGCGTTTGCTCACAATAGAACAAAGACAGCGGGGTGAAGATGTTTCGATAGAGTGTTTGGTGATGTTTCACCGCAATAAAGCCAAGTGTTGCTTCTGTTGGTAATCTTGGTAACCCTACCTGAGACAAAAAACGTTCAAAACAGTGGACAGAAATGGGAGAAAAATTTTCAAGGAAGGCGCAGATAGTTCCATCTGCAGGTCAGGTTATTGCGTCTTTATCTTTGGATGCACGTGGTATAAAATTTCTTGATTACACTGTTCAACAAATGGGTGAAAAAATATTTCATTGAACAACAACTACATTTTTTGATCAGCTATAGTCATCTAACTGCAAAAATCATCATTATTTCAAATTCTGTGTTAAGGTTTTCTTTTTTTAATTTAAAAAAAAAAATGACAGGGTTATATACAATCAATGTCAAAATTTTGTAGGTCAACATTTCGGGAAAGATGGGCGACCAAAAAAATTATTTCACCCAAATCACCCCAGAAAGCCCTAACTCTTGCAAAAAAAAAAATTAAGAAATTGGGTTATCGCCCCCAAACTAGACTATGCCCAAAGTTTCGATAAAAATGTTGAAACTATGTACTTTCACTTTATCGGGAATAAAAAACGAATTCATTCACGGCTTTTCATCCAGAAAAATTTATTTTATTTCCGTTATATGCAGCTTTAAGAAAAGCACTAAAACTGCTTTCTATTTTTAAACTCCTTTTAACTATACTCTCTGTCTGTCTGTCTGTCGGTTTGTTTATCTATCTGTCGTGGGGCAACACCTTCCCCCCTTATGCAATTGCTCTGAAACTTGGCCCGTAGTCTTGCTGTGACTACAGATTAATTGATTGGCGTAGTCACGGAGTAATCTTAATGTCATTTTCCCTTATCCGATCGATCTGAAACTTGGTAGATAGACTTGCTGTGAAAAAAGATTAACTTTGACATAGTCACGCACAGTCACGCATAGACTCGCACAGTCACGGAGAGATTAAAACATCACTTTCCCGCATCCGATCGATTTGAAACTTTGTCCATACACTTGTTGTGACCAAAGATTAATTTTAAAATAGTCACGCAAAGTCACGCACAGTCACGGCGAGACTCAAAACTCATATTCATAAGGCAAGGAAGAGTTTTAATAAAAACTTTGTTTTTATGGGTAAGATTATTTTATTTTATAGTTTAAAAAGAAACAAATTTTTTTTCACTTGTGCCTCAATAACTCCAAAACTAATGGCTATATCAAAAATATGATAACAGGAAAGCTTAAAGCTGGTGTAATTTAAAGTTTTCTTACATGTCGTTCCAAAGTTACGACAAGATGTATGGAGCAGCCTCTCCAAAAATCGCAAAATTTAGAAAAAAATTAAAAAAAAACCTTACCATTGAATGTGAAATGAAAATGATTGTAGTCTTCGTAATAAGCTGCTGGGTTGTAAGGATCATATTGTATTCATTAACGCACAAATACATAAACTTGCTTTGTCATAAGACCTCACTGAAAACATATACAATGCGATACCTTTAGCTTGACCAGGATATTTCTGGAGTTTTCCTTTGCATAACCTTTGATTCTTTTGAAAGGATTTCAAAGTAGCCATGTTTTATATTTTTTAAAGAATACAGTTTAATATCTATGCTAGTCCAAGGCGGGCTCCGTCAGTACAACATGAATGAGGGGAATCTTGGCAATTTAATGTTATTTTTTAATTGTTCGCATTACAGCAGAATACCTATTTAATGTTCTTGCAAAACAGTATCCCTTTTAAGAATCCTTTAGATTTTTCATGTCTAACGCAATATTTGTGGATTAAAATTAAAAATGTTTATTAACACTTAGCTAAAAAAAAAAGTAAGTACCAACCATATTTTATTTTCGGAAGTTGTTATTGTAAATTTCAAGAGATATTGAAGAACAGAGATTAAAGAAAAATAATTTTCATTTGCATAACACTGCCAATTATGCTCTTGTTTTGGTACCGATAATGATATCATAGGGCGGGTATATTTGTATTTATATCTCTTTAAAGTTAGAACACCTTTTAAAAGGAAGCGGCACCACGAAATGATAAACTATAAACACGGATTTATTACATATGGTCTCTAGTTTCAGACTGTAATATAAATATAATGTAATATTTTATTTTTTAACCAGTAGAATAATTATCTTATAAAATTTTATTTGGTATTTAAAGATTCTTTTTTCAAATATCCCTCACTGTTTGCAATATGCAATCATTGCTCACATTTATTACCCATATTTTTCAGGTATATGAATATAAACCATATAATCTGTAACAAATAAACACACACATTCCCCTATACAATATTGTGTCGTTTCTGCTTTTGTTGTTGTTGTTGTTGTATAAACATTTCTAGTATCATTTCAACCTTAACAAATTCATATAAATAAATTTTGGTTTTATATAGTTTAGCCAATATTATTTTTTTTTTGTGTGCAAATAACATATTTCCGTACTGGGTTGGATTGTAGTTTTATCAAACTAAACCTATTGAAAAGCAAATAAGAGAATTTTAGACGGTCAAGACCGAACACATAATACCGGACAATATTTTTACAGAGATATGAAAATATTATTTGTGAAAAGGATTTAAAGATTTGTTCTCAACATAATTTGATACTAAAATAGCCATTTATGATGTGCTGATATTTGTATATTTCACTTCATTAGTTAAGTCATGGCAACATCCTTAAGTGGCATATGCAAATCTCTTAAACTGAAGTGTATAAAAACGGATTTATCCGGCAGACTCAGAAGATCAAATTAAGCGAGTTGAATGACAAAGCCAAGAAAACTGGTAATATAGACATTTTTTTTTTTTTTGGAATTTCGAGTTCTTTAGTGAATACCATAACAATTGCTCAGGGAGAAAATGTGCTGTAATACTGTGCCCAAATTAATAGCTAATTTCTATTCCAATTTCATGGATTCAAATAATTTTTCGAATCTGTCCCAAATTTCATGTCAATACCTTCAATGGTTTAAGAGTGATGCTTGTTTTTTTAAACAGCTAAAACTTAATTTGGCGATTTTAGAAATGTTTGATTTTGCTTATCAAAGAGGCTCCAACCAATTTTGTTTGCGCAATTGCAGCTGCAGAAGCGTTAGAGCAATTGCAAAATGTCAAGGGTATCAAAGATTTTGACAATTACAGATCTTGTTGATAACCATTGGCATTTCTAAATAATCAGTGAATACCAATTTTAAAGATGTTTTGGGCTTTAAAAGCTTCAAATCGCGATTAGTTCCAAAAACAATCTCTTTTCCTGTTCGTGCCATCAATAACTCTGGAACAATTCTTTCTGGCTACCAGAGTGAAATGAAATGCCTAGTTATCAGTGATCACATTTGGATCTATAACTACGACCCCGAAAGAAAACACACCAATCCAGCCAAATTTGCAAAAAATCAAGGTCATGTTAGTTGCTTTTATCGATTATCGTTGTGTGGTGCATTATGAATTCCTTCCGACATCCAAGCTGTGAATGAGGAATATTATTTGATTTTTCTGCGATGTTTGCGTAAAGATATTCACAAAAAGAGCCCAGAATTATGGGTCGACAACGATAATGTATCGTCTCATAATACATTAGTTATTCACACAAAATTCGGCTCATATCGTTCCACAACCGCCTGACTTCTAAATATTTAATTACCCAAAAAGACCAATTCAAGGAAACCGTCTTAAACCGGTTGAAGAGATAAAAACCATTCTCTCTTTCAATGCCATTCCGGAAATTGACTTTAACAACTGTTGGAAGGATTGGAATAGAATTTTGATGTAAAAATTTTAAATTTTAATAAGGATATTCATTAATTAAAAACTCAGATATATATATATGAACACAGTTGTAAACAATAAATCTATATCATTAATAGACAAGGCAATTTCTTGTGACATCTTCTACGCTCTCAGTTACCAACCGATTTTGACAAAAAATATACCATTTGAAAGGTTTTTCTTTGCCGATGTGCACCATCTGGTATATTTTTTTGGAGTAATAATCATTTAAAGTTGCTACTAACACATTTTTCAGCTTCATATAAAAAACCAGACAATGCTGTGTGTGTGTGTGTTTATGAATTGGCTAAAATTGATTAGCATACCTTTAGGCTCTTATAAACTTATTTATCAACAAACCCATTTATATATTTTCTGTGTGTTCAACAAATATTTATAATGAAATTAAATAAATTTTATTTAAAAATTCACAACTTAAAGAATTTTTTAGAAATATATATAATTTTTTTTATATAGATTTAAAAAAATATTGAGAGAAAAAAATTTTATGAAAAAATAAATTTTCCTAGAGTTTGCACTCGAATTTGGAGTGCTGGGCTCTGCTAGTATTTATTAAAAGTATAAAAGGTGTAAAGAACATGGATCTGCATTTCATACAAAAGTCATGAAAACTTCGGCTCACATTAAATCACGAACCATTCTTAACTTTTAGTTTATTGCAATAATTTTCAACACAATTATACACATCTGATCTACTCTTTATTCATTACAAATTGGTGCACACATTATACTATACCCCGCAAATAAATATTAGAATAGTTGAAATCCTGTCTTTTACAGTTCTCGTAATATGGCTGCATCAAAAGTATACCATAAGTGTACAGAATATAATCAGCAACCACATAAGCGTATTTTTGTAAAAATTTTAAGAATATCACTTCAATCACAAAATTTTTACCTCGTGGTAAATACATTTGCCCTTAGAAATATTTCATTGTAAAGGATAGCTCAATATCTTTTAATTAAGACTTTAATTAAATTTAAGGTAAATAAGTTTTGGAGATAAGCACAATTACACTAAAGCACTTCATTGAGTGTTTTGTAAAATTTACTCTATTTGCGCCGCCTTATTTCAGGAACAGTTAGAGGTAGAAATAAAAAATTTTTAATATCTCTTAGCAAGGTGGAACATTCATTCATTATTATTTTTTTTTACGAAGAATACGACTCAAAAAGTTGATCATAAATAATTCGTTAAAAACGTAAGAACTTATCGAATTAAAATATAACATATTTGTTTAGTCTGCAATAAGGATATGAGCTTATTTCGAGACCATGTCTAAAAAAAGGCAATATGTTTTTTTGCATTCCAAGATAATATGAAGGTACAGACAGAAGGATAGGTTTTCTAGACGGTCGGTAAAATAAAAGTTTTGGAAGTTACAAACATCAGCTAAAACTCAATATACAGTTTTACAAAGTGATGTAGAGTACACAATTGCATAGAAGGAGGACACTTATTGTTAAATTGTTATTTGCAACGCGCCAAATTCGACCATTTTAAATTGATGGACATTTGTTTTTTTAAGGAAAGGCCCTTTTTAAATAAAATTAAATATTTTAGTAAATTATTTTTTTTAAAGACACTTCTTTAACGACATTTCTCTACGACGCCCAGTTTTCAATATACTGTCATCACCACTAAAAGTTCGTACAGCTGAATAATGTTTTTAAATTACTAACTTTGTGAACCTGTGTTTACGTAAAAATAATTAATTTTTCATTTTTTTATTTGGAAGATATTTTTATTCCATGTAAAAAAACAACTTAACAGTAATTTCATAAAAAAGATTTTCTTAATGAAAAAAAGAAATACTTATGCAACTAAATTTATCAAAAAATTTCCATCTGAGACGCCTTTCCGTGCCCTAGTTTAATAATCTGCTTGAAATTCGTAAAAAAAAAAACAGTACATATTTTTCTCCCCTCTAAGATGGACTTTAAGTACCCTAACGTCCAGATAATCATTTAATGACGATGAAAGTGAGTTTCCGAGATAATCCAAAGAGTTTGTACAATGTTGTTAACTCTATAAGAAAGGTTAATAAATTTCTAGCATCCTTGATGTTTGACGGGTTTGAGTCATCGAGCGTACTTGAAATGTCGTATTTATTTGCTAATTTTTTCTTAAAATCTTCCACTTCTGCTTGTGCTTCTTCGGCTGTTTATCACTATAATATTGGCTTTTAAATGTTGTGTCTGACTTTGTAATATCCTAAGTTCTTAATTTTTCTAACTCTCCTGCACTTGAGGGGATTCCATTATCTATTCTCAAATCATGTCCATATGAATTACACATCACTCTGATGAATTTTTTCAATTACTCTTTGAAAATAAGTTGCTTGCCAAATTGCTTGCAAGGCAGTTTCAACATTCCTCATCAGGAGAACGTTAACCATGACATTATGTTGAGAATCGTAGAGGTATTGCAATGTTAAGAGTAATTCCGAAGATATTTAAGAAGATTATCGCTCCGCATCAATAGTAATACAGATCGCCACTTCTTTGCATGTAATCAAGATATTGAAGATGTTAAATCCTTCTGCTGGTGGATCAGCAGCAGATATATCCAGTCGCATAAATAAGAAGCGAAGTGCATTTTCCCAGTTAAACCCCGTTGGGAAATCTTCTCATATTTCGAAACTAACCAAAATCAAATTACTTAACTGTAACATAAAATCCACTCTGTTATATGGATGCGAGACCTATGCGAGACCTAATATGGCACCACGTGACATTCAATGGCTTCAGATATTTCTCAAAGAATGCCTCCCCAAAAATCATGCGGATTTTCTGGCCTCTACCAATAGCCAACATCCAACTCTCGATGGAAGCGAACCAGCAGCCTATTAGAACGAAAATAAGTAAGCGGAAATGGAGTTGGATAGGCCACACCCTCAGTAAGATCAAGATAATTGGAACCACCTTGATATGGCCCTATGCTCCCTCGAGGAGTGAAAGGAACATATATATATATATACATCTATAATATTAAAAGGTTAGGCGATTTCTTGTGGCCGCTGTTTTGTTCTACCGTTTAATCCCGATTTTGACCAAAAGTATATTATTTGAAAGGTATTTATTTTTAGCTGTTCACCAGATTTACAGATTTTTAATTTTTTTCCTTTATTTTGAGTAAATTGCATTTAAATTTGCCACTCACACATACATAAAATTATATATATGCTATGTGTGTGGTTTATTAAATTTGTTAATGAGTTTGTTATCTTCATTCACAATAATAATAAACCATAAAAGTGTTGGTTTGTGAATTGGCTAAGTTGAAAAATAAAGCTGCCTAGAAATTGTACTTGCTACTTTATTACAAATAGACTTATTGATGTGGTGGGGAATTCGATTTGCCCTTACCAATATGCTTTTGTTAAAGATAGATCGATAGTGACTCTGTTGGAACTACGCAGTCATCTATTTGAAGCTTTCTCTATTGGTTATCAAACGGATTAAATTTACACTGATCTTAGTAAAGCTTTTTATCCTCCATATCACGATTTATTATTGTACGAACTTAATATTTTGGGTTTTACATCTAAACTTTTAAGTTGATTATTGTCTAATTTTATACAACGACACCGATACATTATGATTACTATATCGGATCTTATAGGTTGGAAAATGTGGTGAAGGGAGTTTGATGATCCTTATCTCACTTAGAATCTATTTATTAGTGCTGGTAGGCCAGTTTTCGAATATGCATCTGTGGTGCGTTCCCTAATTATGGATATAATATTGATAGCATAAAATATGTACCGAGACAATTCTTATTATTTGCTTCATGTGATTTAGGATATAATATCGCCGAAGTACATCGTTACAGTTAATAAATATTCTCCCATTAACAGAAGCTTGATGTTGCCAGTAACTTTCATGGAAAAATTAAATAATGGGGATATTGACTCATTTGGTTTGCTTGGGAAAATTAACTTTAATGTGCCTATACCACTATGCGGTAAGGGCATAATAAGTTTCTGCTAATATCCCTCCGTTCATTTGTCCGCCCGTCTGTGTGTCTATGTAAATCTTGTAAACAAAATACAACTCGCAAATATTAATATATCTTGATGAAATTTGGTATATAAGCTTCCATTGGCTGTAGGAGGAATGCTTTTGCAATTTCTGAAAATCGATGCATATTCGGATCCAGTCCCCATACAAATGACCCCTATGAGATCGACTTAAATTGCCAAAAGATCCAAATTATCATATAAATCTTGAGGTTTGTGTATGTTTATAACATCCATTATTTAGTAGTTCACAAAGAAACCCTACAGGGCAATTCTTATCATAGCCCCCATAATAAGCTGCTTCCCGATCTTCACGTAAACCTATCAAAAACAAAAATATTACATAAATTTTTCTCAAATTTGGTTTTTGCAAAAAATTAGTGACTTTACCAAATCCCCATATAATATAGTATCCGCTATGAACTTTTTCAGATCTACACGCAAAAAAATAATAAAAAATTCTGCCCAGATATGGTTTATGCTTATTTTCTATCCCAAATTATTTGGACCTAAAACCAATTCTCTAAACGCATGGTGTAAGGTATCGCATAGTGAGTCTAGACCGACTTTAGTTTTCTTACTTGTTTTTTATTGTGTATCTACTCAATTTTATGAGTTTTATAAATATAAATAAGTTTAATCCGATTTATAAATTTAAATATTTAATTTTACGCCATACTTAAATATGTTGCCAACTTTTTGTTTTCAATATCTGTAGTGAGTGTCGGGTTATTTTTCTGGAGAGTGAGAAAGTTTCCGATCGAATTATTCTGAATTATTATATTGTGCTTTCCTGTATAACAAGAAACATTATTCTTATAATTACAGTACAGGATTAATTAATTATAATGTTAAAATGTGCTGATATAAATAAAATTAATTACATGTGTTAATTATTTTTGACATAAAATAACAAAATAAGATAACAAAATAGAAGAATTTCAATGATTTTTCTATGCAAAATAATTACAAATTTTTTTTTTAAAGTCTTGCGTTGCTTGTTAGTTGATAAGTTTGTGGAAGTGCATTATTAAGACGAACTCCGTTCATAAAGAATTGCTGAGACAAGTGTTTTATGAAAAGGAATTATGAGCTTTCTTTCTCTAGCCGACTAGATATTTGCAAACTTTTGAAGAGGTAGTTGGGTTTATTTTGGTAAAAATTATAACTCAAATTTTTAAAAGATACACCAAGTAGTCCTTCAGAGAAAGAGAAAAATAACAACATTTTCTTGAACCAAACACATAACGAATAATGTTATTACATACAACATTTAGTCGACATTAGCTCGAGGAGTCGCAATTAGCACCCATACAAAAGTCCAGGAATTATATACGTTTTGGCTAGTACAATTCTTACTTCCAAACGTGTGAAATATATTGTTGTCCAAAGAGATCTTACATTACCGAAACTTTGCCCAACTACATTATTTATATTGTTTGACCAAGTTAGAGAGCTGCTAATTGCTTTAATTGCATTATCAGGAACCATGGTTGGTTGTTTAGATCGTTAACTTATCATCAAACATTTTGATTTTAATGGGTCTAAAAATTTTCCCCCGCAGATTCACGTAGAATTCAAAAATCCCAAAAGAGGGATCTATGTACGGTATAGTTGGTATTCGTTCCAGTGTGCTTCGGTGTACATATGAATTCTGCAATGGAGAAGTTCAAAAGGCATATCATTAGAATAGAGGGAAAAAAGCAGAGGCCCTAAGACGAAGTATTATCTCGTAACATTCAACGTTGTTGAGATTTTATTTTTTAAATAAACGCATTGGGTACGATCAGATAAGTAGGATCGAAGAGGAGTTATAGGTAATGAAGAGAAATTAATAAGATGTTTCTGCTTATTACATAGCATTAAGTAGTCGACTCTATTGAAGGCCTTTGAATGGTTGAATAGGACCAAAAATGTTTTCAGTTACTTTAGCCAAAGCAGTACAATCGAAAGCTTGATTGTATGTTCGACAACAAACCAATCGCATTAATGGAAGTGGTCATTTGTTTGTGAAGGAGCTTTTCGAGTACTTTTGAAAAGTAATACACGATTTCTATGGGACGATATTCCGTAGTAAATAGTAAGGGAAAGTGTTAGTGGTTATAGTAGGCAAGAGAAGGGCAGCAAGATCCTAACAAGTATGTGGATGAGTATTATTATGTCAGATTGCATCAGACTTAGCACCAATAATACAAAGATAAACATCATAAACACGTAAATTAACAATTAATGGAGTCCTTGTCATTGTTAAAATTGTAAAATGAGGAGTTGTTGTTGTATACTGCTGGTAAATTACTGAAGACTGAGTTTAACTCATTGACATCAATACTGCTATCAACGCTTTTAATACCTTTCCCTATACCAATATCACGCACGTGTTTCCAGCTTTGACGTAAGTCCATAGTTTTCCTAATGCTGTCATTAACTTTATTCATTGCAGTATGTTAATCTTTTTTGAGCACAGTAGTTTTAATTCGCTGCCACCTAGAATGACATACATATCTGAGAGAAACTAACTGCTTCATATTAAACTAGCAAATTCCAGCCCTCGAAATTCGAACGCAAATTCTAGGAAATTTTATTTTTTCATTAAATAAAGCCCCTAAAAGTACGCTAATCAATTATAGCCAATTCACAAATTAACACAAAAACAAAAAACAAATTCATTTTTATTACAATCACATTAACAAATTTTAAATGCAATTTACTCAAAATAGAGGAAAAAATTTAAAAATCTGTAAATCTGCAAAATGACTAAAAAGAAATATCTTTCATATAATATACGTTTGGTCAAAATCGGGATAAAACGGTAGAACAAAACATCGGTCAAAAGAAATCGCCTATCCAATTAATATTATAGATGTAAACCATAGCTTTGCTTTGATTTTTTTGATAGAATTACTGAAGGGACTGTAGCAGCATATAAACTTATTATGTTTGTTTCCAGAAAACAAAGTTGATGATTTACGAAGGGCATATAATACAGATTCTCCCAATTGGTATGTCTAATTTATTTATATAGTAAATCATAATTTAAGTTTTTAAATTTGCAATTTGCTTCACCCTGGATATGATAATCGTGGGCAAGAAAAATTAAATCATGTTTGGAAAAACATTAAGCTGAAATTTGATCATAAATTAACACATTAGAAATATTCTCTGGTAGAGAAATGAGTAGAAAGAGAGCGGTTTGTAGGTTCGTGACCAAGATATGACATATTTTCTAACAGAGTTGATTCCAATAAGATGTTTGACTTAAGGTCGCCTTATACTACGGTTAGCGATTTTAATTTGAAGATGAAGATGGACGTGTTAATATTTCTTTATATAGCAGTTTTCTTCCATATGAAGAAATCTCCAAACATGATTTTTTTATAAAGGGTCCGCCAAATAACTTTTTTTTTTTTGAAAATGCTATAAAAAAAAACTAACGAAAGTACAATCCTTCCGGTTAATAATCGAAAATAATTTCATTCAAATGGCTGCCTCGGCTGGCCTTGCAGTAGCCTAAACGATCGGTCCAATTTTTAAGCACATTATCGATTGTGTGCAGCTGTATTTCAACAATGGTTTCACGAATATTGTCCTTTAAAGCGTCAATTGTCTCTGGCTTGTTGGCGTAACACTTAGCTTTGAGGGCACCCCACAAATAATAGCCCAACGGTGTCAAATCGCAGCCGAGGTGGCGAAACGACATCAGCTCTGCGGCTGATAATGCGATCTTCAGAAACAGGGCGCAAAACATCGAGTGTAGCTTCGGCCTCTTCAAATTCTGTGAACAAAAGTTCGTTCAACATGGCCCGATAACGATCGCCATTGACTGTAACGGCCACTCCTTGCTCATTTTCGAAGAAAAATGGCCCAATTATGCCTCTGGACCAAAATCCGCACCAAACAGTGGCTCGTTTTGGGTGTATCGGCTTTTCAATGTATGCGTGCGGGTTTTCTGTGCCCCAAATGTGGCAATTTTGCTTGTTTACATACCCGCCAAGATCAAAATGAGCTTCATCTGAAAAGATGATTTTTTTTTGGCAAAATCGACATCTTCTGTAAGTCGATCGCAGGCCCACTTAGCGAAGCGAAAACGCATTGGATGGTCACTTGAATTCAACTCCTGAACCAATTGGACTTTGTATGGCGTCATACCAAGGTCTTTATGCAAAATTCGTCTCAATCATGCCTCCGAAATGTTCAATTCTTGAGAACGACGGTGAGTTGATGTTGATGGCGCTTCACGCACACTTTCTGCCACAGCAGCAATATTCTCGGGTGTACGCACTGTTTTTGGCTTTTTACGCTTTGGTTTATCGATGAGGATGCCAGTTTCTTTCACTTTTTTCACAAGATAACAAACATACGGAGCTGACGGTGCTTCTCTTCTTCCAAAATCCGTACGCAATTTTCGCACACATTCTGCAACATTACCATGATTTTCAAAGTAATGTCGCAATATTTCCCAGCGTTGTTCAAGCGTATACACAACCATATTCGTTTAGCGGAAGGAAAAAACTAATTATCTGTCAAATCGGACATGAGCTAAGTGTTACCATTCACGAAATAAGCACTAGTTGAAAAAAAACGTTAGATGGCGGACCCTTTATTTCGTTTGCATATTCCCAAGTTTTGCTCATTTCAAATTTTTGCAAGTATATTTTATTACAAAATTCAGAACTGGTTCAGTTTTTTTGTAGTCGATTTTAATTTCTAAAAATGTTTTGCTTCCTATGCTTAATTTCCTCCCTAATGAAATTTTTTTTGGTAAGTGTGCCAGAGTTTGTTTAAAACTTCTCCAAAATATGTATGTTTGCGTTAGAATTGTGGTTATAAATTTTACTACACATATTTGTCCATACATTGTGTTTATTCAAATTTTGTTCTTCTTTTTTTTTTTGTAGGAATATTGAGAGGGATGAAGGATTAAAAAGAAAATCCTTTGAAAATTATGTTTTGGAAAAAAAAAACAAAAAAAAAAATACTATTTTCAAATTTATTTTCATGTCTAGTTAACTCTGAATACATAAATGTGGGTGTATGTTGTAAAATATGTTAAATATTTTAGTTATTTACAAGAGTTGCGATTAAAAAAAAGGTTTATGGCCTATGGGAAGACATAAATGTAAATACATTTAGTTTGTAGTGTTTTTAAGAGAGAGGTTGGCTTATTTCAGATAAAAGGTATTAAATTGTTGCAAATAAAAATATTTTTGAAGTAAATTATTTTAAAATATGTTTTCAAGTTGTGGGACAAAGAATAAAAACCAACAACAATTCCTATTTAAAAAAATCACGTTTTCATTCCTTCCAAAGGAAGAACTTCTTAAGATGAGGTTTTAATCAACTTAAAATAAAGTTAGTATAAAGTTGCTATGAAAATCTACACAATATTAAATGAAAGTTGAAAATGAACAAATTATTATGGCTCCAAAAAAGAAAAAACTGAAAAATAAATTGAACTATTTCGCAGTTAAAAAGTTTTAATTCGTTTGTTATTTAAAATGAAAATTTAAAATTGAAAAAGTACTATGAAGTTCCAATAAATATATGGTTTATGAAAACTAACTATTCAGATAGTGCACCTTCATGACTAGAGAGAAAAATGTCATGTCACAAGCAATCAAAGATATGCGCTTATAATATGGTGGAAAAAAGGGAATATATTCTCTGAAGGGGTGAGATGCAGTTAGATATTTCAGAAACCCGATTTTTATACCCTATACCACTATGTGGTTTGGGTATAATGACTTTGTGCTGCTGTTTGTAACAACCAAAAATATTTGACCTAGACCCATCTTTAATTATACCGATCGAATCAGAATCATTTTCTGAGTTGATTTAACAATGTCCGTCCGTCCGTCCGTCCGTCCGTCCGTCTGTGTGTCCATGTAAAGCTTGTAATCAAACTGCAGGTCGCAAATATGAATGTATTTTCATGAAATTTGGTACATAAGCTTTTATCGGCCATGGGATGAACGCTATTGAAACTGGTGAGAATCGGTCCATGTTCAGACCTAGCCCCCATACAAATTACCCATATGAAATCGACATAAATTGCCATAAGATCCAAATTGTCATATAGATCTTACTCAAATTGGGTTTGTATTCGTTCATTACATCCATTAATGAGTAATCCAAAAATGATCCCTTAGACCCCATATAGAGCTGCTTCCCGATCTTCACTTAAATCTATTAAAAAACAAAAATATTGCACTGATTCTTCTCAAATTTTGTTTGTATATATTTTTGCAAAATACAAGAGACTTTACCAAACATGATCAGGATCGGTCCATTTTTGGACCAAGTCCCTATATAGATATAGCATCCGATATGAACTTTTTCATATCTGCAGCCAAAAAAATTAATAAAAATTCCACTCAAATTTGGTTTTTGCTTATTTTCTATGTCCAGTTAGTTGGGCCTAAGAGATAGGGTCTCTAAACTCATGGTATAGGGTATCGTATAGTCGGTCTAGACCGACTATAATTTTCTTACTAGTTCTTTTTGCATTTGCTTAAACTACGATATTTTGAAAGTATTCTCTGAGAGTTTCAAGTCAAGCCGATGCATAACTTCCGAAATATCCTACAATAACTGAAGAAGTCTCGTATCTACCGCCACACCTGGATGGAATTGGCGAACTGCTGAAAAAATACGCTACAAACGCTGATATAAAATCCTATACTCACTCTATGTGGAATATTTCTTTACCAGTTCGTGGATTCCGCTAAAGTGTCCCGTTTCTACACCGGAAAACTTTAAAAGCGCTTTTCCCTAAACTATGTTTTTCAAGCCTCAGATTGGATTTCGATGAAGTTTCTACAGATTATTGAAAACATTTGAAACTAGTCTTTCATCGTATGATTTTAATTTTTGTTAAAAATTTCGATTTTATTTTTTAAATATTAAACTAATGCTTTAAGTCGTAAGTCCGGGAGTAAACAGACATACGCCTCCATTTTAATAATTTTTAATATAAAAAAAATTTCTTATGCTGATTTTTATGATTCAGGGAGATTTTCTGATAGTTACCTCGAAGTACTTACGGGAGGGGCGATATTTTTAGAAATAATGAATATATTTTTTAAATTTTGTGGAAGTCAAGCTAAAATATGACATAATATTCTGCGTATTCTGTTTATACCCTATACCACTATGTGGTTTGGGTATAATGACTTTGTGCTGCTGTTTGTAACAACCAAAAATATTTGACCTAGACCCATCTTTAATTATACCGATCGAATCAGAATCACTTTCTGAGTTGATTTAACAATGTCCGTCCGTCCGTCCGTCCGTCCGTCCGTCTGTGTGTCCATGTAAAGCTTGTAATCAAACTGCAGGTCGCAAATATGAATATATTTTGATAAAATTTGGTATATAAGCTTTTATCGGCCATGGGATGAACGCTGTTGAAATTGGTGAGAATCGGTCCATGTTCAGACCTAGCCCCCATACAAATTACCCATATGAAATCGACATAAATTGCCATAAGATCCAAATTGTCATATAGATCTTACTCAAATTGGGTTTGTATGCGTTCATTACATCCACTAATGAGTATTCGAAAAATGATCCCTTTGGCCCCATATAGACTGCTTCCCGATCTTCACTTAAATCTATTAAAAACAAAAATATTACACTGATTCTTCTCAAATTTTGTTTGTACATATTTTTGCAAAATACAAGAGACTTTATCAAACATGATCAGGTTCGGTCCATTTTTGGACCTAGTCCCTTTATAGATATAGCATCCGATATGAACTTTTTCATATCTGCAGCCAAAAAAATTAATAAAAATCCCACTCAAATTTGGTTTATGCTTATTTTCTATATCGAAGTAGTTGGACCGAAAGATAGGGTCTCTAAACCATGGTATAGGGTATCATATAGTCGGTCTAGACCGACTATAATTTTCTTACTTGTTTAAACTTAATTTTGATGAAAAAAAAATTGTTATTAATATTCCTTTTTCACATATCTGACTGCACTCACCCCTTAAACTAATAAATGGATACCTTTTGGTTTGCAAATACAATATTGATCGATATTAACTTTATAAACTAGAAATTGGTTTATTTCAACAAATGTTGGAACTTCTTGCAGAACTTCATGTAACCCTTTATAGACGTTCATTATACAAAAAATGCCAGTGATAAATCTACTTATATATAAAAACTAGCTGACCCGGCAAACATTGTTTAGCCAAAAAAAATTATTTAATATCAAGATTATTTTAGAAGTATATTTTTATTTCAGTAAGAAGTTATTTAATAAAAATGAAATACTATTAATTATTTCATTTTAAATGCGAATTAAATTTTCGCTTTAATAAATACAATTTTTTAAACATATTACAATCTGCATCTGATCGTAGTAATTGATAATTTATTCTAAAGCCAACGTGTGATTGAAATTTGACAATTAATATTTTTATGAAATTTAAAATTGATATTTTTTTATGAAATATAGATAAATTGATTGAAAATTAATTTTAATTTATCCAATTTCCGTAAAGTAAAAATGTCAAGAGTTGTACTATACCTTAAAGTACGTATGAACCAAATTGCAATTCTCTAGCTTAATCCATATGGCCAGGAATATTTGCCCCATCACTTCTCTTATTCAGTCCCTTATTCGAATTTCCGGAAAGTAAAAATGTTAAAAGTTTGAGCATACCTTAAGCTATCTCTATTCAAAATTTCAAGTATTTGGTTTAACCATATGGCCTGGACTTCAAGGAGGAGATTTTGCCCCGCCTTTTTACCCCGCCCAGTTGGAATTTTCGGAAAGTAAAAATGTCAAAAACTCAAGCATACTTTAGGCAGTATTAAAATTACACCAATACAGGCATTATTCTAAATTTTTTACTTCCGCCCACTCGCGCCGCTCATTTCCAGTGGTTCTATCAACCTGGTATTATGACCGTTCGAATTAGCGACCGCGAAAAATATAAAAACGACACGCATATTGACTATATTTGAAAATTTTTCGACCACCACCCCTCTTTTACCACGCCCTCGCAGAGGGGTTACGGGGGTCTAACACAAACAAAAACCATCCGGAGCATAACACGTACACATGGTGTTAATATAAAGTGGATAGCTTCAGTGGTTCAGCCGTGATGGTCAGACGTACATACGCACAATCATTTTTATATATTAAGATATTTGTTGTTTATTTAAAATAACGGCCAACCTGTTTAATGCAAATCAATATCTGAACAAATTAATGTATAAATAATAAAAAAAACTCAAATAAAATAAAAACAAAATAAAGCAAAATAAGATAATTATAGTCGTTCTAGATCGACTATATGATACTTCATACAATGAGTTACTTAAAAAGGCCTTAGATCCAACTTTCCTGAGGTCATACTTCGATATGCAGGGGGTAAATTTCTGTTTATCAATCAGTATGTCAATCCGCTTGTACCTTATAGAAGTAAATTCCGCTGACCCAATAAACTATACTAGCAGATTCCAGTGCTCGAAATTCGAGTACAATTTCTAGGCGACTTTATTTCTCAACTTAGCCAATTCACAAACCAACACTTTTTTGGTTTATTATTGTGAACGAAGATAACAAACTCATTAACAGCACATTAACAAATTTAATAAACACACACATAGTATATGTATAATTTTAAGTATGTGTTAGTAGCAACTTTAAATGCAATTTACTCAAAATAATGAAAAAATAATTAAAAATCTGTAAATCTGGCGAACAGCTAAAGACAAAAACCTTTCAAAAAATATACGTTTGGTAAAAATCGGAATTAAACGGTAGAGCAAAACATCGGTAGCAAGGAATCGCCTAGCCTCTTAATATTATAGATATATTCTTGACCCTTATAAAAGGAGGAATCGATCTGGTGTTGTCCGTCCCTTCGTCTGTCTGTTTAATTGTCGAACTATTGAATACATTCTCCTGTCCACAATAAGTGCAGTGGGTTGCATTATTTATACTTATATTATTCGCCATAATCTGAAGGAGTCTGGTATTTCATTTGCAGTCTCTAGCCGAGAAACGACGTACGAAAATGTGAAGATACTAAATTTCTTAAAAAAAATTTTAAATATTTAAAAATGTTTATACGTGAATATACATTTTTGTTTGTTTAGTATTTCACGGTTTTGTACCCAAAAATGTTTGACTTTTGTTATACCGATCGCACCATTTTCATATTTTTTATCTGACTACTCGCATTAATATCTGATTGACTCGCACAAAGAGTCAAGGTTTTCCCTTTTATATTTTTGTGTGACTCATCATATAAAAAACTTATGGGCTCACTCAAAGTCCCAAGACTCTCACTATTACAGCACTCCAGATATTTAACATTTAAAATTTATTTGGTATGGGTGGTGCCTCGCCCTCTTACGTCAGTAACGAATCACCTCAGGCACATTGAATTTTTACTGATATTAAATAATTACTTTGTATGGTAGATACCACATCCATGTATCCGATCCCGCCCATTTCGGCATGTCTACTAACATTAATAATAGGGGATCTCGCACAAATTTACAAATTACTCTTTCTCATAGCACTCAATATATATGGGAATATTAAAAAAAAATTTTAGTCTATAGATGCTTGCAGATACACATTAAGACTCTGTAAACACTTCAGGAAGATCGATCCAATGGTTTATCCTCCTATAAGCAACAAACAAAGAAACATACATACTTTCCTTTTCTATATATGTATAAAGATGTTACACGACTCCGCACTTTTATTTTGGATATGCCGAAATGGAGTCATTTGTGCAAAACACGAACTACAAATTTCAATATTCTCAATAAAACTTTTTTGGTAGTCAAATAATTTCTTCAATATTCCTGTTCAAAATTTATTCATAATTTTTGTTATTAGAAAAAATCTTTTTTTTTCTTTATTTTCTAAAAAAAATAAATAAAACAAGTAAGAAAGTAAAAGACCCAACTAACCAGTTACTTGGTTATAAAAAAATAAGCATAAACCAAATCTGAGTGGAATTTTTAATAATTATTTTTTTGCATAATAATTATTTAATAATTATTTTTTTGCAGATAGGAACTAGAGCGAAAATGGACCGGTCCCGACCATATGTGTTAAAGTCACTTATGTTTTGCAAAAACATATATAAACCAAATTTGAGGAAAATCTGTAATATTTTTTATACGCTCCACCCTAGTGTGCAGAGAATATATATAAGTTTGTCATTCCGTTTGTAATAATTAGAAAAAAAGTTTTGAACCCATAAAATATATATATTTGTGATCCTTAGAACAAGCGGAGTTGATATTGCGATGTCCGTCTGTCCGTCTGTGGAAATCACAACGACGTCTCCAATCGGGTAGCTAGGGTTCCTGTTGGTATAAAAAATGATTCACTAGCATCCTGAGAAATTTGCTATTTAAAATCTTCCAAATCGGTTGATTAGGTCCCGAGAATTGAATGAAGAAGTAAAAAAAGTCTTGAAAAAATATGATTTGTCATGTGGTTCTTGTCACGATCACGCCCTCAATAGGATAACTAGGGCGCTCGTTTTTAGCGAGAATGATTGACTAACATCAAGAGAAGGTTTCTGTTTGAAAAACCATGAAAATCTATTTAACAGGTCCCGAGAAATCACTGAAGAATTAAAAAAAATTTAAATAAATATATGTTTCTGTATTGTTCTTGATGTGATTCTAAATGTTGTACATACTGTTGCCATAGCTGTACTTGTTGTTTTTTGTGGTCGTTGTGGTAATGATATAATAAAAACTAACCCTTTGTACATTTTTTTTTTTTATCAACGCTGGTATAAAAATTTAAAAGTTTACATTGTTTTGGCATCACTAAAAAAAATTTGTTATATCATATTTTCATCGCCACGAGCCCGCCTGCAAAGTTCAAGATTGATTGGGTCACGGGAAATGGGTTCAAAATCGATCCAAAATTTTGTCGACAAGCAGACACTGCGAGTTAATATAAAGGGAGTAAAAATTCACCAACATTTAAAGCAAATAATGCTAAGCTACCTGTTGTCAATAAAAAAAATCATGTGAGTCCGATCACATGGGAGATGTGTAAACATCTAGTAATTAAAGATTTGTTTATGTCACTTTTTTAAAATCAAACAGTAAGCGTCATCTATGTATTACTTATAGCAAATTTGTGGGGTTGTTGAATTATGTATTGATATACGTTTATATTGTGATTGGCAACTCTGCTTTTAAGCTGTCAAAGAGTTCAAAGTTTAAGCTGTGCAACTAAAACTCTTTTTATAAAGTAAAATACTTGAAATTCATCACATTTGCATCGGAATATCAATAATATATTTGCACTGTTCTGCAAACTATTGGAGTTCAACAAAATTGATGGTAAATCAAATGAATATATTCAACTGACGGTGGCTTCATTTCGTGTTTCATTGTGCTGTAATAATTACATTGTAAAACTCAGCTGTTTTGTTTTTAGTACTAAACTAATCTATAGTAATATTAAAGCCTAAACGTATGCTTTAAATAAATGAGTACTAAAAGTCCGAGAAATTCTTCTTCGCCAGAACAATTAATAAACATCAACAAAAAACAATTTACACAAAAATATATGGCTCAACCAATACCAGAAATATTTTCATGGCAAACATTCTCTAGCATTTTAGATGACAATCTGAGAGATGTCGCCAAAGAGGAAGACTTGGTATCAGTTCAGAATGAAATTCAAGAGCTCAAACAGGAAAATAAAAAATTGAAAAATGTTATCAACAACCTTACATCTCGTGTGGAACAAATTGACCGTAAAAACCGCTCCACAAATATTGTTGTTAGTGGTCTTAAAATCCCAAATATAAATGATGCGAAAATTAATTTTATTGAATTATGTACTAATAGATTAAATATTAACGTAGTGTTGTAAGTGTACGAAAATTGCCCCCAAGTGATAGGTTTTTATTTACATTAGAAACTAATATGCAAGCAATTGTTGTTTTAACTGCCAACGGCAAACTTAAAGGAAATTCGATCTACATACAGAAGGATTATACAAATGAGGAACAAAATATTCGTTTCAATTTGAGGAAACTTAATAAAAATGTGTATAATACAAACAAAAATCTTAAGGTAAGGCTCGTTGAATTCTGTATATATATAAACAACAAAAAACTACACTTGGTCGTCTGGAAAAGCTGTCGCAAACTCTAATTCTGATGCTGAATTCTTAAGAAACATCTTAGTTAAAGCCAACTGCTATACTGAAGTTATTGTCAGAAATGGGAACGCCATCGTCGTCGCCAACAATCAAAACATTGCCAATATGTCTACGCAATAACAGCACAACAAATGTCATATATTATCGTATAATGTAGCGAACCTGGCAAACTCTCTCAATTTTGGAAACTTTATAACCTACATCGCTAAATTCAACATTTTCTTCCTTTTTGAAACTCATATCAGACAGACAAAGGGAAGACTGTAATAACTATTTTCAAAATTACTTTTTACACTGGGTGGATGCAAAGAAATCTCACAATTATGGCCGTGCAAGCGGGGGCTGTTTATTTGGTTTCAGAAAGGAATTGAAGAAAATTTATAATTTGTCTTTTATTACTCATTCTAATATAATTTTATTAAATGGCTATGATTCTGGTTATGATAGGTTATATAAGTATATTAGAAATTTGTTTAAAATACAGAAGATTAATAGTTAATGAATTTGATTAGTTTGCATTGTGTATTAACATAAACGATTAAGAAATTGTTTAATTATGAAACTTACATAAACTATTTTGTTAATATAAATGAACTGAAAAGCTTTATTTTGCCAATCTGGCTCTCAACTATAATGTTATGCCAAATATAGATATATTTTGAATTATTTAATATTGCTAAGTATATTAAATATATTTTGTGAATTTATCTATTAAATAAATAAAAATAAATATATTGTGAAATTTTTTACATTTTACAGTAAAGGGTTGTTGAATTAGCTGAAACAATTTTCTAACAAAATTTTTTCACCAATACAATCATAAGTCACACCGATTTGTCTTACGCCTCACAGCGTAACATGTAAACTCACATGTTACGCTGTTTATACCCTATACCACTATGTGGTTTGGGTATAATGACTAATGTCCGTCCGTCTGTGTGTCCATGTAAAGCTTTTAATCAAACTGCAGATCGCAAATATGAATATATTTTGACGAAATTTGGTATATAAGCTTTTGTCGGCCATGGGCTGAACGCTATTGAAATTGGTGAGAATCGGTCCATGTTCAGACCTCGCCCCCATACAAATTACCCATATGAAATCGACATAAATTGCCATAAGATCCAAATTGTCATACAGATCTTACTCAAATTGGGTTTGTATGCGTTCATTACATCCACTAATGAGTAGTCCAAAAATGATCCCTTTGACCCCATATAGAGCTGCTTCCCGATCTTCACTTAAATCTATTAAAAAACAAAAATATTGCACTGATTCTTCTCAAATTTTGTTTGTACATATTTTTGCAAAATACAAGAGACTTTACCAAACATGATCAGGATCGGTCCATTTTTGGACCTAGTCCCTTTATAGATATAGCATCCGATATGAACTTTTTCATATCTGCAGCCAAAAAAATTAATAAAAATCCCACTCAAATTTGGTTTTTGCTTCGTATCGTATAGTCGGTCTAGACCGACTATAATTTTCTTACTTGTTTTGTAATTATATTGTGAAATAGAAATTTACCCCCCCCGTGTGCGTCTACACATCAAAGACAATGTAAATTTACCAAAAAAAATTATGTATGAATTTAAAAAAACACACAACAATAACTTTTGATGTTGTATTTTGTGTGTGTAATATTTACATATACATACATACATATATTAAGTAATAAAATAATATACATACATATATTCTATATATGTACATGTATACATAAATTCTATATGCATATGTATATTCATAATAACCGTATGTTAGAAATAAATCGGTATATTATTTTATTTATATAAAATTCTGCAATATTTTGTTTTAGGGAAAATACATTTATTTTGCATTAACAAATATTGTAATTGATGTAATAAACACATGCAAACCCAATTTGAATGAGATCTATATGATAACTTGGATCTTATGGCAATATTAGTAGAACTCATATGGGCATTTGTATGATACTAGGTCTGAACATCCACCGATTTTCCGCACTTTCAATAGCATTCGTCCTATGGCCGATAAAAGCTTATATACCATATTTCATTAAACTATATTGATCTTTGCGACCTGTAGTTTTATTGCAAGGCATACATTGACACACAGACGTACAGACGGACGGACGGCTGGTCATCCCTAAATCGAATCAGAAAGTGATTCTGAGCCGATCGGTATAATAACAGGTCAAATATTTTTGGTAGTAACAAACATCAACGCAAAGTCATTATACCCTAACCACATAGTGGTATAGGGTATAACAAATCGATTTTGAAAGTCTCAATTATATTTTAAAAATTTGTGAAAGTTATTTCCCGTAAAAATAAAACTTTCTGATTTAAAGGTTTTTGATTAGTGTGAATACTCCGTTGAAAGAAACTTTCAAACAAATTATTATGAGTTTACATATTCTCACATTTTAATTAATTTTCAACAAATATTTTGCGGATTGTTAGAAAAATAGCATGAAGCCTGTATAACATACTCATTCATTAAATTGATATAGTGTTGGCAAGCTAACAATTAAATTGTAATAAACGTTCATAAATGTGACACTAAAAGTTTGAACATTTTTGTTTGTTTTTAGTAGACCACACCGATAAAATTATCAACTCTCTAATATAGTCGCATACAATATGTACAAATAGTATGGGTAGAACTTTAATTGTTTTTTCTAAAGATTTAGATCTGCCCTACTCCAATGATTTGTTTTTTCTTTATATGTGCCTGGTACCAACCGAACAAACTTAAAGAAAATCTAGTAAATTTGCGTATATATAGTCTATTTATTGAAAAAGTACAAAAAAAAAAACAGTCAAATTTAAAATTTCCTATAATTTCAGGACTGAAATCATGAAAAATACAATTAACTTCTATTTAGGGTTCACAAAATCGAGAAATGATCGCGAAAATTGCATAAGTGCCAACATAAAAATTTTCTAGGAGAAAGTCTTCTTTTAATTTTCTTTGCTTTATTTTTAGTAAAGTAAGCACACTAAGCATATGCACTTAAGATAAAACTGCATTTGCTGTAAACACGTAACGAAATACGAATTATAGCTACGAAATTTTTATTCATGATGTCAATAATAGTAAATTATTCGATTTTTAACAAAAAAAAAAAAAAAAAAAAAACTAAAATCGACTACCATGTCTTTTAAGCCATTTTTGCGTTTATGGCTCAAAATTTTCAAAACTTTGTATAGTTTATGAACATAAATAATCCACTTACATGATTTTTTTTTCTAGTACACATTCACTTACCCATTTACACTCCTTCTGGTGTGTTATTTTGTGAGTGCACACAGAATTGCTATTACGATAAATTATGCTTTTCTGAAAAACTACACGTAATTGTGACATAATACGAAAGAAACTACAAGTCTGTTTTTTCAAACGTTTTTTTTTTTTTTGGATCGCTTTTGCGTGTGCAAAACTGTTATTAAATATTAAAACACGTTTTGTAGTTACTAGCATTTATTGGGAAAATGACTGGAAAAGTTGTGATTATATGGATGCAATGAAAATTGGTAACACCACATTAGATTTTAAAATCATATGGTTTTCAAGAAATTATAAAAAACTTTTGGATATTTGAAGTCAATACTTAGCATTCGCACATTAAACTAATATCTATAATATTAATAGGCTAGGCGATTTCTTGTGACCGGTGTTTTGTTCCACCGTTTTATCCCGATTTTGACCAAACGTATATTATTTGAAAGGTATTCCTTTTTAGCCGTTTTGCAGATTTACAGAGTTTTAAATTTTTTCCTTTATTTTGAGTAAATTGCATTTAAAGTTGCTACTAACACATACATTGATTTGTGAATTGGCTATAATTGATTAGCATACCTTTAGGGTCTTTATTTAATGAAAAATGAAATTTCCTAGAATTTGCACTCGAATTTCGAGGGCTGGAATCTGCTAGTTTCAATAAATATCACAGCCATGCACAAAGTCAGTTACTTCTGATAAATAGTATAAAAAGTAAGAAAATGGAAAATAGTACACAACAAGTAGAGATTTGGTCTTAGGTCCAACTAATTGTGTAGAAATTAAGCGTAAACTAAAGCTGAGTGAAATATTTATTAATATTATTATTTTTTTTTTTTTTTGCTAGCAGTTCTGAAAAAGTTTATTTCTGATGTTATATATATATTTTATATGACCATGTTTGGTAAGGTCACTTATTTTTTTCAAAAACATATACAAACTAAATTTAACAAAAATCTGTTCAATATTTTTGTGTTTGATAGATTTAAGTGATACTTAAGAACGGGAAGCAGCTTGATATGGGAGCTATTACTAGGAATTTTCCTATAGCGTATTTTTCGACAACTGCTTAATAGATACAATAAATACCCACAAACCCAATTTGCACGAGATTTACATGATAATTTGGATCTAATGGCAATTTAAGTCGGTCTTATAGGGCTCATTAGTATGAGGTGTGAAAATTAACCGATTTTCACCAATTTAAACTGCTTTTGTCCTGACAGAAGCTTATATACCAAATTTCATCAAAATATATTCATTCTTGCAAACTGTAGTTTTAATGCAAGGCTTACATCGGCTTACAGGTCGATGGTCTGACAGACTGACGTCGCAAAATCAACTCAGAAAGTGATTCTGAGCCGTTTATCGGGACAAAGTTATTATAACCTAACCACATAGTAGTATCTATAATATTAATAGGCAAGGTGCTTTCTAATTACTCCTTTTATACTTTTAGTTATCAACCGATTTTGACAAAAAATATACCATTTGAAAGAACTTTTTTGCAGATGTGCACCATCTTTACGGCTGTGTACCATCTTGTTCAATTATCAATAAATTTTGCTACTAACACAGACATAAAACACCTATTTAAGCTGCACATAAAAAACTATGCAATTGTGCGTGTGATTTTATGAATTGGCTAAAGTTTAGTAGCATACCTTTAGGCTCTTTTAAAATTATTTATTTACAAACCCATTTATATATCTATGTGTTCAATAAATATTTATAATGAAATTAAATGAGTTTTATTTAAAAATTCACAATTTAATGGACTTTATTAAAAAATTCTTCTTTTATGAAAAAATAAAATTTCTTAGAATCTGCATTCGAGTTTCGAGTACTGGGCCCTCCTAGTAAGGCGATAATCTCTGTCATCAGTTTGGAGAAGGGATCGTATATGGAAATAAAAAATTAGAAAAACCAAATTAGGTGTAGCATCGGCTTGAATATTATTGTGGCTTATTTTATATGGAGACTCAGTTGAAAAATGGGCCTCTCACAACCATTAGGGCGTTTAACCAAAAACTATTTTCTTAATTTTTGCAACACTTATAACCCTAAGCATTTTTGAGAATTAATTAAGATTTTTTTTGATTCGCAGAAACCGATTGAGCCAAATAATGAGGTTATGAAACATAAACTTTTTGATCTCAATGGTGCATGGTAGAGAAGAAGAAAGCATATATTTCAAAAACTCATAACTACAAAGTATTCTTAATCAGAACGGTTTCTGCCATTTAAGCCTTCATCAGTGATTTATTGAATATTGTGATAATTGTTATGTTATAATTGAATAGATTGTTTCTATATGAAATTTTCCTAATTTGGGCGGTTTGAACCTGAACCTACACATGCACTCGTACTTGCACTTTTTGGTCAGCGCTTTAACACACTCACCTAAAGTCAGGCCTACGAGCAATGTGCTTAGAATGAAAGGTATTTTGATCGAATTAAATTTGACGCACAAAAATTGCATATTCCTCCAGTGACTGAGATTCGAACTTGAGAAATACTTAACTCAAAAATGCAGTTCGTTAAAGTTCATCTTAAAATAATAACAGTAGCCAAAAAAGAAATTAAGAAATGTCTGCAATTTAAGTGCGACTATTTTCTATGAATTGTGACCTGATAAATACGCAAATCGCCAAAACAAAGTTTTGCAGAATTTTGTAGACCAATATTGCCTAGGATGTAGATTTTTATATATGTCGACATCAATTAAGTATTCCAAAGAGATATACAAGCGAAATTTTAGTTAAACAATTTATACCCGTAAGTCACAAGAGAGATTTAACTGGATGGCTGATTTATACGGAGACTATGACTTAAATTAGTCCTATACACTTAATTTTTTGTGTAACGATTTCTGGCTATAGTAAACATACACAAACCCTGATCACAATTTATATAATGATCTAGTGCCATTGGATCTCCATATGAGAGTATCAAATGGTATTTTTATTTGCGACTTGAAGTTCGCTCTACTTTGGTACTTTTATATAATTGCTAATAACTTTGGAACGCTTCTATATATCTTATTTGTAATATCTTGATTTCTTTGCAGAATATTTACGAGATCTATAAAAAACAACCTTTTTCCGCACTTTTCAAATGTGATTTTTGGTCAAAAAATTATACGTTTTTTCCCCATTGTACTGAAACTGTTTTTAGGATGGTGTTTTAGCCATTTCTGGTACTTACTACCATCTATGTATATACTTATATCTTCAGTTAACAGATTGGTTATCTCTAAATCGAAATATAGTTTAAATAGTGAAGCAATTATCTTTTTATAATTTATAAAAAATGTTTCAATTGCAAAAATGCGTAATTATATTTTATATTGAAAAAATATTTTACAATAATGATTGGAAAATTCATTGTAAATGTCAGTAATAATAAACAATTACCTGTGATTCTTGCTGAAACATATTTTTATATAGTTCGTTTTTTTCAACTATTTTTTATATTTTATATTAACTTTTTTATATTATATTATATTATATTATATTATATTATATTATATTATAATATATTATATTATATTATATTATATTATATTATATTATATTATATTATATTATATTACATTATATTATATTATATTATATTATATTATATTATATTTTATTATATTATATTATATTATATTATATTATATTATATTATATTATATTATATTATATTATATTATATTATATTATATTATATTTTATTATATTATATTATATTATATTATATTATATTATATTTTATTATATTATATTATATTATATTATATTATATTATATTATATTATATTATATTATATTATATTATATTATATTATATTTTATTATATTATATTATATTATATTATATTATATTATATTATATTATATTATATTATATTATATTATATTATATTATATTATATTATATTATATTATATTATATTATATTATATTATATTATATTATATTATATTATATTATATTATATTATATTATATTATATTATATTATATTATATTATATTATATTATATTATATTATATTATATTATATTATATTATATTATATTATATTATATTATATTATATTATATTATATTATATTATATTATATTATATTATATTATATTATATTATATTATATTATATTATATTATATTATATTATATTATATTATATTATATTATATTATATTATATTATATTATATTATATTATATTATATTATATTATATTATATTATATTATATTATATTATATTATATTATATTATATTATATTATATTATATTATATTATATTATATTATATTATATTATATTATATTATATTATATTATATTATATTATATTATATTATATTATATTATATTATATTATATTATATTATATTATATTATATTATATTATATTATATTATATTATATTATATTATATTATATTATATTATATTATATTATATTATATTATATTATATTATATTATATTATATTATATTATATTATATTATATTATATTATATTATATTATATTATATTATATTATATTATATTATATTATATTATATTATATTATATTATATTATATTATATTATATTATATTATATTATATTATATTATATTATATTATATTATATTATATTATATTATATTATATTATATTATATTATATTATATTATATTATATTATATTATATTATATTATATTATATTATATTATATTATATATATATATATTTATATTATGTTTATATTATATTAATATATATATTTATAATATATTTTGCACACTTTATTGTCAGACACTTCTTTCATTAAAGGGAACTAATTTATTTATTTTTTTAAAAACATTACAAAACGTTCGATTTCTTTTAATTTTATTATTTTATATTAATTTTTTTTTTAATTTATATTACTTACATTAATTTTTTTAAATTTATTTATTTTCCCACAATATAAATACATTTATATATTTAACCTATTCTCTAATTTTAGATGTTAATTTATTAATTTGCATTTTTATATTATTTTTTATTACTTTATTTTTGCAAGTATTTAATTTTTAATTTTGATTTTATTTATTTTACTTATTTTATTTATTTAATTTACTTCTTTCTATATCATATATCACTATGTTTGTGTGCTGGTGTTTGCAACTACAAAAAATATTTGACCTAGACCCATTTTTTATCATACCGATCGACGCAGAGTCGATTTAGCGATATCTGTCTGTCCGTCCGTCTGTGTTCCATGTAAAGTTTGTTATTATACTACAGGTCGCAAATATCAATATATTTTGATGAAATTTAGTATATAAGCATACATCGTCAATAGGATTAACGGAATGCTCAAACCTAGATCCCAAACAAATGACCCCTATTAGATCGACTTAAAATGTCATAATAACCAAATAATCGTATAGATTTCGGCTAATTTGGGTTGGTATATGTAAATTATATACATTAATCAGTAGTCCATAAACAAACCTTTAGGACAATTCTTAGTCATAGCCCCCGTACGAAGCTGATTCCCGATCTTAAGACTATCAAAAACGCAAATATTGCACAGATTTTTTTTCAAATTTGATTTGTATATGTTTCCACAAAAAATAAGTGACCTTACCAAATATGGTAAGGATCGATCTGTTTTTCATATCCCAAGGATAAAAGATTAATAATACGCTTATTTTCCATATCTAGTTAGTTGGACCTAAGAAACAGAGTTTATAAGCACTTGGTACAGGGCATCGTATAATCGGGCTAAACCGACTATAATTTTCTTGCTTGTTTTCTTTTATTTATTTAATTTGTTTATTTTATTTTTTTTTTTTTATTTTATTTTTCCCTATTTATTTTATGTACTTGATTTATTTTTTTAATCTTATCTATTTTACTTATTTTATTTATTTAATTTATTTGATATATTTTATTTATTGCAGTTGTTTTATTCTATATTCTTTATTTATTTTATTTGTTCTTTTAACATTATTTGATTTATTTTACTTTATTTTATATTATTCTATATTATTTTATTTTAGTTTATTTTAATATATTTTATTTAATTTAATTTTATTTTATTTTAATTTATTTCATATTATTTTATTTTATTTTATTTTATTTTATTTTATTTTATTTATTTTGTTTTATTTTGTTTTGTTTTTTTTTTTATTTAAATTTATTTTATTTTATTTTTTATTTACTTTATTTATTTTTTATTTTATTCAGTTTATTTTCCATTTATTTTATCTACTTAATTTTCCATGTTTTTATATTTTTTATTTATTTAATTTGTTATGTTATTTATTTCTTTAATAATTTTTTTTTAGTTAATCTTTTATTTCATTTATTTATTTATTTTTATTTTATTAATTTTATTTATTTCATTTATTATATTTTAAATATATTGAATTTTTTTATATTAATAAAATTTATAATAGTAATTTATTTTACTTTATTTTATTAATTAATTTTATTTGTTAGTTAATTTTCTCAATTTTATTTTATTTTTTTTTTTTTCAATTATTTATAAATAGTTTATATTATTTGATTTATTTTCTACTTTAATATTAATTTATATTAAACTTTTGTTATTATATTATATTATTTATTAAATTCTTGAATGTATAACTGTATTTACAACTTAACGATATGATAGCGAAATATACGTAATTAATATTGTAACTTTTAAAAGAATTTCTAGTGAAGAATAAAAATATATTAGTCAAGATCTTCCAAGACTTTAACTTCTCATTAGAAAAGAAAACATACAAAAGCATGAATATTCAAAGCAGATGGCAATCAATGATATATGTAGGTTTCAAAATAGCTTTAAATTCCAATAAGAATTGTAATCAAGCAACATGAAACAAAAATACAAATTTCAGTATATTAAGCAAAACTTCTCTATGAAGCCATTAAATATTTTTTATATTTAACTAATAAAATATTATTAACAAAAAAAATCATTTGAGTCCGATCACAGGGGAGATGTGTAAACATATGGTAATAAATAAAATGCAGAAAACAGCGACAAAAAGGTTATTACATATCATAATTTTTTCACCAAACAATCATGTCACACCGATTTGTCTTAATGCTCACATGTTACGCGTAAGATCTTACGCTTACATATAACGCTGTTTTTGTGATTTTATAGTGAATTTGAAATTTACCCCCTGCGCGTATAGATAGGTTTCAGGAACCTGTAAAACATTCTTTAGATTTTCACGAATTATTTTTTAATAAATTGCAATTACAATATATATATATATTTCTAATGATTTTCTTGGCACTTAATTGGATGGTTCTTGAAACATACATTTAACCAATTCGGCCATATAATAATATTTTATAGTACACAATTGGACTAAGTTTGATTTTACTTGTTGTGAAGTCAAATATGGAATTATTTGCAATTGAAAAACATGGTTTTTGTATTAAATGAATTGGAAGTATCAACTGAAACTGCCATCTGTTGATCATTATTGCCTAATTTATGAAGATATTAAAAACAAAAACCATTGTCCAATTAAATGTTAATTTAGAGCTGTATTCAAATATTATTTACATTTTCTCTATTACTATTTCTAATAACTCTTACAAACACTACCACAATAACAAATATGCACACACGACAAGTGACGAAACGAAAGAGATTATTTGCATATTTATGTTCTCTCTGGAATTTCATACTTGAACAATTAAACACACACGACAGCTAACAAACCGAATGAAGGAATTTAATAATTTTTATTTTTTTAATTAAATCGCGAATTTCATACATTTTTATTATTAAACACTTGAATATCATCGACGAAATATTCAAGAACATTTTTCTCTAACTTTTATTTAATTTGCGACACTATTTCTATTATTTTTACCGATTTAATTGGAACGCTAAGATTTCTCTAACCGATCTTAAAAATTTTTCTTATAGAACTAAAAAGGAGGTGGTAGAAATGTGTGTTAAATGAAGTAGTAGAAGGAAAGTGAGTTAGGTAATGCAAAAAAGTGTTGCCACTATGTGGGGAATTGTAAAACAATTGAAAGGAAACGGAAAAAACGGTAAAATGATAAATTTGCATTATATAATTAAATAATTTAATTGGTTTTATATTACTTAATTTCGCCTTTTTATATTGTTATATTTTCTCGTATTAGCTCGTATTTTCTATAGTTTTTATATTTCATATATTAAGAAATGCATAGAAAAATTAATTTTTCTTGTGCTGAAATCTAAATACATATGTATGTATAACGATTTGCTGTATTCCTTCCAAAGAAAAATTGAATTCCAATTAGAATAAAAACCAATTAAGTAATACTGTAATACAAGAAAAAACATACTGATGTCAATTTAATAAAGAAACAAAATAAAAAATGCAGAAAGAAATTCTACACAGTTTGTTTTTAAGTGCACATTAGGGTGGCCCTTCATTATATGGAGAAAAAAAGTTTTCAAACTCTCGGTCGCACCCGCTAGAAATACGCAAATAGCAAAAAAAACTGAGAAATAAAAAGTTTTGGGCCAATCAAAAAACATTTAGAGGTGGCTCAACGCGATTGAAAATTTGAAGTATGTTTTATATGGGGAAAATATGACTTTTTTTCAGATTTTAAGAAAATTTCGTTCTATAGTTTAATATTTTCGACAAATTGTTATATAATTCACCATCAGCATTAAATTATCTTTTCAAGAAGCTAAAAAAATTCAAAATCGAATAAAAACTCGCCAAGAAATAGCAAATGCCCTAGACCACTTTTGTGCAAAAAAAAAAAACTAGGTCATGAAATTTGATGTGTTCAATTAAAAAAAAAAAAATATTGACCATTTCTGAGTTTTTTTTCTTTAAATACCGACGTAACCTAAATGTTTATTAAATTAATTTGCAGCATTAACGACGTATGTATGTCAACCTACGTTTGATCGCTGACAAATTATTTTCGCAGAAAACGACACATAGTTAAATAATTTTGGATTTGTTTTCAGTTTATAACCACTTGAAAAACTTGTGTAATTATTTCTGTTATTTTTTGTGACTATCATTCTTGATACGTTGTTATATTCTCATCCTAAGTCCCGTTAACTTTTTGTTGACGAACAAAAAAATCCATTTTTCAAGCAACAACAACTTATGTCTACATGGGTGGTTGCATTGGTAGTTTTCTTTTTCAAAGAAAACTACGTTTGTCGACATTTTTAAGTTATTTTATCAGCACACACTTTAAGTGTAATTTACATATCGTTTTTTTTCGTCCATCTCTAGGATCTATTCGTCTGAAGATTTTTGACTCAAAATTTTATATAAAGTATTTATTGCCCATATCTACAGGACTGTTAAATAAAAAGCTCCAAAATCTTTATATCGAGCCTATAATTTCAAATATAACGTTTTTTGGCTCCCCTTAACATATTGATCTTATGACATACGCGGTTATTCTAGAAAACCTCAGATATATGACCACGAAAACAACCAGGAGAAACACAAAAGGAGTGGTTTCGATGGTATCAACTTTTACAATGATTTATGTTCTATTAACCAATCTTAAAAGTAGCCCTAACAATGTAACTAAATTTTAAAAGAGATAATGCTTGTATATGCTGTTGTTGTCTCTAGTATATTTGTTACATACCGTGGCTCAAACGAAAAATCGGACACAGCAATAAAAGTTTTCTAACGTATAAAAACACATCTATTAAAAGTTTAAAAAAAATTTTCTTTTATTTTCTTTTAAATAAAATGTTTTTATTTACTATATTTGAAAAAAAAATCGAAAAAAATATCAATACATTTGACTTAAAATACAAAAACCAATAAATTTTATGAGATCAAAAGAATAATCGGACAAAACATATTGATCTATATAATATTGGAATCTTTTTTTTAGTGATAAAAAATAAGACATTTTCAATACTTAGTAGCATAGCCTTTAGACTCAATTACTTTTCTTAATCTATTTTGCATGGAATTAGCTAAATTAGCGCAAACTTCGGCAGTTATTTTTTTCCCATTCAATTTTCAATGCTTCTTTTAGTTGTCCAATATTATTATAAGTATTTTTGTAGACTCTTCGGGCTAATTCAGCCCACAAATGCTCTATTCCATTCAAGTCGGGTGATTGTGGATAATAGTTTGGGGCAGTTGTGAATTAACCAGAGTTTGGCAATTCCCGAAGTATGTTTCGGATAGTTGTCTTGATAAAAAGCAAATTGGTTTTTTATTCCCAATTTGTCTGCACTCTGCTTCACATTTTGCTTCAAAATGTCCAAATACACATACTTGTCCATTTTACCATCGATGAAATGTAAGTTGCCCACACCAGCACTGGACATACAGCCCCAAACCATCACAGTACCACCTCCATGCTTTACTGTAGCACGTGTATTTTTCGGTTCAAATTCGGTAATTGTTTGCGCCAAACATACTTCCTTCCATCTGACCCATGCAAATTAAATTTGCTTTCGTCGGTGTATAGAACCTGTACAAAACATAGTAATGTAATGTTTTATTTAATTATATACCAGATACAGAAACATACCATATTCCAAAAATCTGGTTCTTTTGTAACATATTCTTTGGCAAATTTAGTACGCAACAATTTATTTTTTGGGCTAATAAAGGGCTTTTTTCTTAAAGCTCGACCATTATATTCATGTCTTCGTAATGTTGCGAACTGTTTCGGTACAAACTGCCTTTTGCTTAACTACACGCAAAATTCTCCTTTCATCATTGTCATTTAACAGCTTTCTCTGTCCTTCTCTGCTTTTTTTCTCCACTCTAAACTCATCTCTGTACCTTCTAATTATGTCATGTACGGTGGAGCGACTTCTTGCAACAATTTCAGCTATTCCCCGAACCGTGCTTCCTTCTCCATACAATTTTAATATGAGATGTCTCATTTCCACACTGGTTTGCTTACCATTAGGCGCCATTTTTATTTTTTAATTTTTTTTTCTTACACAGATTTCATACCACGCACTGAATAATACTGAACGGTTGTTTTCATGGTACTAATACTAATAAAAAATTAACAAAAATCAAAGCCTACTTTACATGTCCGATTATTCGTTTGAGCTTAAAATTTGAATATTTTTTATTTGCTTTTAAATATTTTAATATGACCGACAAATTTTAATTTTTTTTTTTAAATTGTTAAATATATATGCCATAAAAACCATTTTAAGATTTAAAAAAAATTAAATTTCATGAATTGGATACAGTTTTCTACAAAACAAAATTAATATACGATCTGTATATACTTCAAAATGAAATTGTTGTGTAATATTCACTCATTTAGCACAAGAGACAAAAAAATGTAAATCATCAAAACTAACGGGACATTTCAAATAAATAAGTTACAGTGGTTAATTTGTATTATTATGTAAATAAATTACAGTGGTAACAGTGGACCAAAATTATGAGAATATTATAAAAAATTTGAAATTAAAAATAATGAATTAATTAATGAAAGATAGGTACAAAGAATAAAATAAACCATAATGTTATGCGTTGGCCTAACTATTCCCATATAAAGTTGGTTTCTGGTCTTCACTGAAATCTAACTTAAGCCCAAATTAGTATGTGAATCAAAAAAATTTTTGAAGACATGGTTTCATATGGTTTTAGGTTAAGCACGTGAAATTATGATCAAATCATGATTAAATAACATGAGGTCTATGCGTACAAGCCCAGTAAATATTTAAAAGCTTGAAAATATGTCTTTTAGTTTATAAAAAGGTCCAATTTTTTATATAAAATTCCATATTATGAAATTGCTAGAAAAAAATAATACGAACCCTGCTTTAAATTTTCCAAAAAAAAGTAAGTGTACAAATGTGATAAAGGGAAATCATAATTTATATATCATGTTTTACATGGTATTTACAAACGAGAAATTTTGCTAGTGAGTTGAAGCCATTATATAAATTTTGTGTTAACAAAGATTTCAAAGCTCAATAGAACAATTATCCCAAACATACGGCGCACGGTTTTAGTTTTCCGATGTTTTATAACACCAAAAAACCTTAACCCTATCGGACATTTGGTTTGAGCAAAATTCGTCAGCACAACACAATCTCAAAATAATCTCTGAGAAATGGGAAAAATGTCGACAGAGAAGACAAAAAACTTGGTCTTATTCATGCCCGAGTGCTTACCAGAAGTTCTTCTTCGCAAGCGATGTCCCACCAGCTATTGAAAATTAGTGATTTCTAATTGGATTTTTAATCTATTTTACATTTGTTCGCATACCTTTCCTGGTAAATTTTCAAAAATTTTAAATAGACGGAAAAATGGTTAAAATTAAATAAACATAATTGAAAAAACTGCAAAAGTTTTGATTGTGCTTGTACGTAATGTTTTATTAATTTTATTAATTTTTACTCATATAAATTGTGGACTAAATATTTTTAGAATGACCTACTAAGCAAACTTAAAATTAGGCATATGAAATAAACTCGCTGCTATTTCGAAATCTAAGCTTTTTAAAGTAAAATGTTTGAAATCGAACGAAGAATTTTTGACGGGCAACATAAAGTAGCTGATATGTCGAAAATTAAGCAATATAGAACGAAATAGTTTAATTTGTATCGCGCAAACTTAAAAAATAACTAAAAGAATTGCCACTGTTTCTATACCTTTCAATAGTTTCTCTTGTATAGTGGTAACTTGTTTAATCCGAACAACGCAACGGTTTAGTAGTATGAAATGGCAACAGACGTTATTTAAACTCAATTAGACGTTCCTTTGGGAATTTTCTATTGGACTTTTTTATTGTAATGATCAGGAGCATATTCAGGAGACGATCTGTGCAGAAATCCAGCAATATGTTTCATTATATGTAAATAGTAACTCAGTAAAATAACAACAAGATTCGAAGACAGGAACATGTCCTCATGTTTTGGTATAATAAGAAATTTGAAAAATTAAATTTTTCCATAATTTCTGAATAGAAGAAAGACCAAATTTCTTGGACAACTCAAAGCTGTTTCGCTGTCTTTTTAACTACTTATGTAAATATTTACCTATGTTTTTACAATTCTTATATAAAAAAAATTTAAATTATTTGTTGCAATACTTTTAGTACTCTTGCTCATATTATAGATTTTGGTTTAATTGAAAAAATATTATAATTGGTATCAAAAGCAAAGTTATTGTCTGTCAGAATATTTTAATACTTTAGTTAATCAATTTTCAATTGTTCGAAGGTCCATCCAATTAGACGTTGGTAATCATTAATCATTACAGAAAAAATATGTTTTCTAATTCAAAGTGTACTACAAATTGAAAGTGTTAGAAGTTCTTTGAGAACTTAACACTAGCTTAACATTAGTGGGTTTTTAGTTGTATTACAATTCGTATTAGCTTGTTTCTCCTTAAATTAGAATTCTACTACTCTTTGAAAGAAATAAGGGAACCCGTAACGGTTAGGTTATTTAAAAAAAAAAATTTGGCTTTCTATTGTATTTCGAAATATAGGAAATAAAAATATTATAATGCTTACCATACTCAACTAGATAAATGTGAAATTTTAGGTGAGATTTTTACTGAAAATCATGCAATATCGTGAAATCTCAGTGATTCGTCAACAGTTTCTCTTGTTAACAGCGCAGTAGCCAATCTGGAATTACTCGAATCTGACCCACAAAGTAGGCTATCTGTATCTATAGAAAAGGTTAAATGAATCATAAAGAATTTTAAGACTAAGAAATCTCGTGGTTGCGACGGAATTAATAATTAATGTTTGAAAGCCTTGCCAAATAAAGGGCTGAAATTTATCACAGTCATTTTCAACGCATGTCTTCGAATAAGTTATTTCCCAAAAACATGAAAACACTACAAGGTAAACCGATTAAAAATCATAACAAATCAGCTTATTGTCCTCGTTCTTACAGACCAAAAAACCCATTATCATCGCTAGGTAAAATCTTAGAAAAAATAATAAATGAACATCTTAATAATTTTATAGATGCGCGTAATATACTTCCATCACAACAATTTGGATTCCGTGACAGCATAATACAGTTCAGTCCCTTGTTCGCAGACGGAATTTAATAAATACAAATTTTGAAAATGGAAAATCTACGAGTATTCTGTATTATCACTTCACACCCTGATAAGTATGAAGTGAAAATATTTGCACCTCACGGTAACTCGGATCACTGTACCATTTCCGCATCGTTTTCGTACTCTGTACTTCAAAGCGTTTCAGAACCAGCTATGAAGCGCTAAGTTTTTATTTACGAAAATGCTCGTTGAACTGTTTTTTCAAGCACTCAACTGGAAATTTTGTTTCCTGGATAAAAATGTTGATGCTGCTGTGAAAATGTTGGAAAAAATAATAGTGCTTGGTATGCGATTATTCATTCTATCAAAGCACATTTCGGCTAAACCAAATCAAAAATTATGGTTTAACCAGATCTGCATAGATGCAGTCAGATCCAGAGAGAAAGCATTCAGATATTGGCGTGAAATAAAAATTCCGCCACTGAACTGCAACGCAAACAGGTGAGAACTGAATGTGTCAAAATACTAAGGCGCCAAAAGTTTCTTTACGATCAGCGTCTTCACGCTAAAGTTCTCTCTGCTCCTCGGGGTAGTAAGAGCTTTTGGTCATTTATTAAAATGATAAAGAACAATGCTAGTTCTGCTATCCCAACCCTTTTAATGAATGACCAAATATTCACTGAACCGGTTGATCTAACCTCTTAGCTGAACTTTTTGTAAAAAACTCATTTTTGCTGGATAGCGATCAACCTCTGCCCGAACTTGAAAGTATATCTTGTACCATGCCTAAAATATTCTTTCGAGCACGCGCAGTTAAAAACGTTCTTTCGGATCTCAACATTAATAAGTCTTCGGGACCAGATGGAATACCAGCACTGGTTCTGAAATAGTGCTCTTCGACGCTAGCCAGTCCCTTGGCCAACTTTTCAGCATTTCGTACCGTGCGGGAGTCTTTCCTCTTGCTGGAAAGTTGCTAATATCCAACCAATCCCTAAAAGGGTGCGACTAATAACCCTGAAAATTACCGTCCAATTGCAATCTGATCTGCGCTCTCAAAGGTGATGGAGAGCATGATCAATTTCCATCTTGTGAACTACTTAGAGGCCAATTCACTTCTTAATGATCGACAGTATGGCTTCCGTAGGAATCGTTCCACGGGGTACCTGTTAGCTCTACTTTCTGAGCGCTGGAGTCGATCCATTCGCAATTTTGGCGAAAGTAAAGTGGTTGCTCTGGATATTTCGAAGGCATTCGATCGTGTGTGGCACGGAGGAGATACCACGCCCACTAGTCCGTAACTTCAATTATTTTTCATAAAATCTTATACAAAGCAAAGTTGGGAAAAATCTGTGCAATATTTTCATTTTTTTTTTAAACTTAAGTTAAGATCGGAAAACAGCTTAAAAATAGTCATGATAGTTTTATTTTTCGAGTGCTAATTAATCCTTTGTTTGCATCCGAAATTGGCTGAAGTCTTTGCAGAAATAGCTTTCAAACACCTTTTAAAATTTAACTAATACTCTTATCGGGCTATAGCACTCTAAAGTCATTTTCTGGTTTAATACGTTTTGCTACCATTATTATCTCTACACATTTCCATTGAACAGAAAAATAGTTCAGTCTCAAAATTTAATTAAAGGTATTAAAAAAATAATAGATTTTTTTGGTAATGCTTTAAGGTTATTGGCACATAATTTATCGTATACCGGAAATTTTTTGTTATTTAATTTGGAAAATTTCTTGAGCTATTTCATAGGATGATATATGTTTAATTGAAAAGTCCATTTGGCAAGGAATTTCAAGAAACACAGTTAATGCAATTTCATTAAAATATATTTATATTTATAATCTGTAGTTGGATCATAAAGTTTATATGGGCACTAGGGTGGCCCTTCGTTATATATGACCTTCTCCGAGAAAAGGGATCTAGTGTGTGAAAATTAAGTTTTGAGAAAAAAAAACCCATTTAAAGTTTCTACACCCTTTTAGGTACCAGAATCCACCGTTTTTGACACACTAGATCCCTTTCCTCGGAGAAGGTCACATATGGAGGAAAAAAAAGTGTTAAAACTCTCGATCTCACCCCCTAGAAATATGCGAATAGCAAAAAACTGAAAAATACAAAGTTTTGGGACAATCAAAAAAAACAGTTAGAGGTGGCTCAATGCGATTAAAAATTTCAAGTGTGTTTACAAGGGGAAAATATGACTTTTTTTTTCAGATTTTACGAAAATTTCGTTCTATAGTTTAATTTTTCCAACAATTTATTATATAATGCGAGATCAGCAATAAATGATCTTTTTAAAAGGCTATAAAACTTCAACATCGAATAAAAACACGCTAAGAATTATCAAATTCCCCAGACTACTTTTGTGCCAAAAAAAACTAGGTAATGAAATTTTATGGCATATTTTTCAACTTTGAGAAATTGATTAAAGCCATAATTTTTTTTGGTCTCCATAACCATAAGTACTCAGATATGAAGTATTGTTTTATTACCACGTTAGTAACCTATTGCGCATTGAGACTGAAAATGGGAAATTTTTTGATGAAATTTTGAAAACTCCTTTTTCAAGTTTTAAAAATTTTTCTTAAACAAAATTTTAAAAAGTGGATCTGGCACTTTAAGGTCTTATTAAATATATGTTACAGATTGACTGTGTGAGTTTTTAAGTAATTCCCTATGAAAAAATGGGATTTTTGTAAAATATTATGTAAATGTACTCTTTCTAAATACTTTATATAAAAAATTCATCACTTTTCTACTTTTAAATGCTATATCTATAATATTAATAGGCTAGGCGATTTCTTTGACCGATCTTTTGTTCTACCGTTTTATCCCGATTTTGACCAAACGTATATTATTTGAAAGGTATTTCTTTTTAGCCGATTTGTAGATTTACAGATTTTTAAATTTTTTCCTTTATTTTGAGTAAATTGCATTTAAAGTTGCTACTAACACATAAATAAAATTATACAATGCTATGTGTGTGTTTGCTACATTTGTTAATGTGTTTGAAATAAAAATGTGTTTGTTTTTTGTGTTGATTTGCGAATTGGCAATAATTCATTAGCATACCTTTAGGGTCTATATTTAATGAAAAAATAAAATTTCCTAGAATTTGCACTCGAATTTCGAGGGTTGGAATCTGCTAGTTTTATCTTAATAGCCTGGGGTTTCGGAAAAAAATAATATGACCTCATTAACCCTTTTCGAATTGGGATCACATATGAACCCCAACTAATAAAAGACAATTTATTTAAAAAATTCAAATATTTGGTAAGTGCTGTTGAATTAGATGCGGCGCTTAAAATATAATAACTGAATGTATAGAAATTTCATTCGTAAAATTTTGGATAAATCCGAAATCGTTAACCCATTATTTGCCAAGGACAGCTTTGGATTTTAAGATATTTTAAAATAAAAATTACCGAAAATGAGTTTTTCTATTAAACTCGATGAAACCACTATTTCGAATTTTGGAAAAATAATTCGGTATATTTTTATATATTTAACCCTTCAGTGCTCCTGGGATCAAAATAATCCATTGTGATATATCTTTGGTGCAATTATCTGCTTATTGCTCGCGAATATAAATTAAAACAACTTTTAACCAATTTTGCTATAAAATTATTTTATGTATAAAAACTATCAACATCAGTACCAAATCATACCCACAGAGTGGTATAGGTTATACAAACATAGTAAAGTTACAAAAAACATCGTACTTCCGAAATTTTAAACATGGATCCCCTTCTTTGCATCAACAATCAGTTTTTAATTAATTATAACCTATGCCACTATATGGTCACGGTATAATGACTTTCTTCTGAATATTTGACCTAGACATATCTTTTGTTACACCGATCGATTTAAAATCATTTTCTGAGTCGATTAATTGATGTCCTTCCGTCTGTCCATCCGTGCTTCTGTATGTCTTTGTGATGAAATTTCCATTGGCCAAAGAATAATCGCTGTTGAAATTGGTGGAAATCGGTTCATGTTCAGACCTATTCACCATACAATTGACCCCTATGAGATCGACATGAATTGCTATAATACCCAAATTATAATATAGATCTCGGTCAAATTGGGTTTGTGTACGTTTATTACATCCATTAACCAATAGTCCAAAAATAATCCCTATAGTACTATTCTTAATCGTAGCCCTCCCGATCTTCACTTAAATCTATCAAAATCAAAAATATTGCACAGTCTTTTCCGAAATTTATTTGTATATGATCAGAATAGGTCTACAATATTTTTCGACCTAGTCCTCATATAAATATAGCATCCGATAAGAACTTTTTCATAGCCGAAGGCAACAAATTAGTAACAATGCCGCTCAAATTTATTTTATGCTTGTTTTCTATATCTAATATGTTGGACCTAAGAGGTATGGTCTCTAAGACAAATATTTTAGCAGTTAAAATGATTAGACTTGTAAGCTCTTGTTATACAGCTGGAAAATACAAAATCCAAATTTCTTAACAATTTGTTTTATCTTCTTGGAAATATAAAACTTTTTCCCAAGTAAATGTTTCTATATAAATAAATAATTATTTAGTAATCATAAGCTTTTAATTTCGCATTATATTCATCGTGTGCATGACTGTAGTCATTATATATTTTTAAACATTTACTCTTTACTCTTAATTACGAAAACAAAATCTCTAACTACTGACCAGTTAATAAATGACTACGATTTAAAATTGTCGTTTTCAAAACATATTTGAAATTTGTCTTAATTTAACCAATTAATTATAACGGTGATTTTCTGCATAAGTTATCGTCGCATGGATGGCTTAAATGTATACGTTTTTCGTATCCTTCTTCGGTTTGTCTGTCTGACTGTGCTAGCAACAAACACCTATTTAAAATGCGTGTGGCAACACTTAAAATTTTGTGTGACATCAATTTTGTGTTATTTGTATTCCTGATCAATTGGTGTCCGCATGACGACGGAATAAATTTACAACTCGTGCATGAAAAATTATTTACTGCAGAAAAATTGGTTGCAACGTATTCATTCTACGGTTGCATACAAATACACTTCTTCCGTACTGTTGGTGCGTACGAAAATAAACCCATACCTAGGTAAACGTTAGCAAAGGACAAAATTGAAATGCCCCAAGGCCAACTGAAAGTGGATGGCTAAACGGGTGGCCGAGTTACTAGATGACTCGATTGCTAGCTGGGTGATTGGATGGTTGGATTTATTTATTTTTTTTTTTCTGTTATTGACCAGCACTGTGTGTGTGTGCAAGTTTAATATATATTCCAGTAGAAGTTTACTGTATACTTATGTATATAAAGAGTTGGAAACAAATTTAATGTTTTTCAACTTGAAGTTTATAAAAAAAAACCATAGTAGACGACACTCTATAATGCTATCATTAATCTTCAGGCACGACTGATTTGTTTGGCCTTTCAAAAGGAAACACCATAACACACACTCTTCGTTCTTGTGCAAGAAAGGGTCACTTTTAGTATACAACTATGAATGTTTGAGTGTGTAAAACTTTAAGGTAATATATACTGCATTGCAGCAAGATAATAATGATGATTATCATCAGCTTGATGATCATTATGTTGAAAACTTGTTAAATTGATGATGCTTCAAGTAATAACAACTTCAAAGATTCATAGTCATCATCATCATCAGCTTCAGCATCAGCCACAACTGGCTACCCATTCCCGGCAGCAGTTTTGCAAAGCATAGGAAAAAGCTTTGTAAATATTAAAGTTTCAACTGAAGACAAATTATTAGGAAACCAGCTAAGTACTGCTTACTAATGGCTTTATGAGCTACCACCCAAATCACTAAATATATTAATGTTTTTTTAAACTAACAATACAAAGTTTTTTTTTTTACTTGCATTATCTTTTTCCCAATCGCAGTGGCTAAGCATATTTGCTATATATAATTTCTCATTTTAATAATTAAGTAAAATTCATCATCTGTATTTGTCATTAACATGTTTATGATGTAACAATTGTTTTATATTTTTACAAAAACCTAAATCCTAATGAATGGTCTTCAAGAAATATTGAAAATTTTAATATTTCACAATTGCTATAGTAGAGAAGAAAAACTTTTCTTTCATGAATTGCTTTGAACTATTTAACCTCCAAAAAATAAAGAAAAAACACCCTGCTACAAACTGAAATGTTTTGCATGTACTTGTCAAATAACCTAGTGGATGTTGTAGGTTGAATACAAGCTCGTCACAAAGGCGCATTCAAAAATGTTATTTTCTAACTAGTTTGGAAAGACGATAAATTAAATATAATAAAGTTTTGTATTTATAACAAAACTATTAGGAGATTTAATTAAGAATGTCACAATTAATTACTTTTTTCTTTGACGATTTGATTAAAATTTGACGACATTATTTGTGCAACATTTACTAAAATGAATTGTTTCAAAAACAAAGCGAGCCTTCGTAAATTTAAACCGATTTCAAATAGCTAAAATAATTTTGGATTAGCCACAATTTCTCTTTAGTTCGTGGAGCTCCAAAATCGACACTTAGCAGGAGGAATTTTTTTAAAGTACGATTGACATTTATTAAACAGGAATAATTAAAAAGTAAAAAAAAAATGTGAAGCCGGTTTCTACGGCAGAAATATAAAACAATACCTTATAAACTTGATTGCATAAGCCATGATTTTATATGGCGTCTTTTCACTTTGCATAACTAGTGATTGCAAAATATCATGGAAATGAAAATATTGATATATCGATATAAAAAAAATATTTATTGATTCATCGATAATTACACTGTAAAATCCCGTAGAGCTTAATGACGGTTTTCTAAGTTACGGTTTTTGTCATGTCCTAACCCGCTACTGTTAGCTAATCAATAGTGAGAGTGGGAGAGGGTGAATATCTATATATATTTTTTTAACTCTGACGACATTATTTATGAAAAATTTCAAAAAATGTTTTTTTAAATTTAAATTGATTAAAAATTGACAAATTTAATTATGCAATAAATACAACTAGCAGATTCCAGCCCTCGAAATTCGAGCGCAAGTTCTAGGAAATTTTATTTTTTCATTAAATAAAGATCCTAAAAGTATGCTTATCAATTATAGCGAATTCACAAATCAACACAAAAAACAAGTAAGATTGTTAAATTCGGCTGTGCCGAATCTTTGATACCCTCCACCTCGGTTTGAGTATTGATAATAAATGTCAACAAAATATTGGAAAAAGTAAACAATTTGTGATACTTAATACCAAATTATTTCAGCAAATTCTTTGGGTTGGTTTTCGTCTTTTCTATTATTTCGGATTTATTTCGGTGTTTGCTTTTTGGTCATCGTAGTTGCTGATCGGCATGCATTTAGGTTATATACCTATATGCATGCGTTTCCGGTTATATGACATAACTTCTCGTTTAATTTAGTTTTTGCTAATTAAATAGCTCGCCCTAACCTCCATTGCAAAGGTAATGGTTGTGTAGGGTGGCCATATGCATTAAATCGTGCTAATTGAAGATGGCTGTATAGTTTCTTTTAACTGGTCAAATATTTCTTCATTGTGGCCATATAGGTCGGATCGAGTAAAAAGCTCTCTCAACTTTTTTTATTAAAATATTGCCATAATTTGAAAACATAGAGAATAAACTTATAATAATAAATAATCAAATTAGGGATGCCAAACGCAAATAACCAAAAGTCCCAAACATTTTAAATAAAATAATTTGTTATCTTTGTTTGCTGAAAAACTTCAAATTTTCATCCAAAAAAAATTGTTAAAATTTATATATACATAAATACCATTCTCATCAAATTGCGTTTACTTATGAAACAATTTTTATGTTAGCAATTATTAAATATCATTTGAGGTTTTCTTAGTGCGATTCTGTAGTGCGATTCTGTAAATTTCAAATTCAACGATCTGACAATCGCAAAATATATCGACAGCTATTGTGGTTTGCATTAAGGATTAAGTGATTCACTAAGTACATACATCTTAACGACAGTCGACAAATCTGTTTTTCTATTTATTTAAATTGTAAACTAGTGGCATCTCTGTCAAAATAAGCGAAAAACACAAAGAATAGAAAAAAAATTACTTCGTGTTTGACAGGATGATTTTATGTTTATGTTTAATATCTTTATTTTTTTTACTAATATTTCTGTTTATTTATTTGAAAATGAAATAATGAATTGAATATGCTAATTAATTTTTTTATTTATATAAAAAAGATTTTTTAATAAAAAGCAAAATATTTTCACTATTTTATGATTTTTATTTATGTATGACGACATTTGAAACTAAAAATTTAAGTTTTTATCGATTGAATAAACAACACAAAAATGGTTGTCGTTTAGATAACAACAACAGCTGACTTTAACAACAGCGAATATCGTTTACAAATTTTACTGATAATTTTGCAATTTTCTTTTTTAACGATTCTTCTATCGTTAAAAGAAGTTAATGAATCGCGGTACTGAAAAGTTATTAATTTCTCCTGAATGACAATATTTTTTTTAAATGTAAACATAGGTATTTGGTGTTTCTTTTTTTTTGGAATTTCAATTTGTGTTTAACGAATAAAATTTATATATTAAAGATGCAATTGATGTCTTCTAAATTTAAATTTATTATTTCCGACGTTTTGATATGATTTTCTGAAATTCAATTAATATTTTCTAATTTATAATTGGAAATTTTATTTCCTTAAATTTGAATGAAAAATTTAAAAAGTGCAATTTTGTATTTATGCGAATAATAATTATAAAAAATTTTTAAAAATTAGATATTTCAGATATTTTGTAATAATAGAATAATAGTATAATAGAATAATAGAATAATAGAATAATAGAATAATAGTTCTATATAACTATGTAGAACTGTTTTGAAAGCAAAAAACTCAATGATGAACTCGGTAACTCTATTTTATAAAGACAACACAAAGTTAATATGCCAAACTTATGTTCATATTTGTAGAAGAATAATGAAAAAACCTATGAAATAAAAGACCAGCCCGTGTATACTCTTAACATTGTTCTGTATGATATCTAGTTGAAAATATTGACATTCATGTTAAAATAGAAATAACTATTGCAAAGCTAATTAGAACAAAAATTGTGGCGCCATCTACTGTGGCATAGTCACGCTGAGCAAAATGAAGTGACACTCTGTTAATGCAAAAGAAATGTATTTTCCCCACAACAAAATATTGCAGAATTTTATGTAAATAAAATAATACACCGATTTATTTCTAACATGCAGTTACTATGTATATACATACATACATATATATATATATAATATATGTATATTATTTGTATTATTAATATGTGTATGTATGGATATGTAAATATTACACACAAAAAATACAACATCAAACGTTATTTTTGTGTTTTTCTCTTTAAATAAATTAATACATAAATTTTTTTTTGCTAAATTTACATTTTTTTTTTATTAACAACTAGGTATTTTAGCATTACTTGCTTTAGATGTTGGTGAATTTTTACTCCCTTTATATTAACTCGTAGTGTCTGCTTGTCGAACAAATTTGGATCGATTTTAACCACTCTCCCGTGACCCGATCGATCTGAAATTTTGCAGGAAGCCTCATGGCAATGACAGAAATGATCTAACAAATTTTTTTAGTAATGCCAAAACAATGGAAACTTTAAAATTTTTCTACCAGAGTTGATAAAAAATGTACAAAGGGTTTGTTTTTATTATATAATTACCACAACGACCACAAAAACAACAAGTCCAGCTATGACAACAATGCAACATTTAGAATAACAACAAGAACAATATAGAAACATCATGTTTTTAATTTTTTTTTACGTTTTCAGAGATTTCCCTGGACGTGTTCCACCGATTTTAATGATTTTTGAAACAGAAATCTGCCCATGAATTTGGTGAATCAGTCTCACTAAAAACGATCACCCTAGCTGTCCTATTGAGGGCGTGATCGCGACAAGAACAACATAGAAAATTATATCTTTTCAAGACTTTTTTAGTTCTTCATTCAAATCTCGGGCCCTAATCGACCGATTTGCACGATTTTAAATTGCGAACTTCTCAGGATATTAACGAATCATCTTTTATGCCAACGAGCACCCTAGCTGCCCGATTGATGCCGTCATCGTGATTTCCACAGACGGACAGACGGACAGATGGACATCGCTATATCAACTCCGGTTGTTACAAGGATCACAAATATATATATTTTATGGGGTCCAAAATTTTTTTCTAATTATTACAAACGGAGTGATAAACTTATATATACCCTCTGCACACTGGAGTGGAGGGTATAACAAACTCATTTTTATTACAAACACATTAACAAATTTAATAAACACACATATAGCATTGTGTTAGTAGCAACTTTGAATAAAATTTACTCAAAATAAAGGAATAAAGTTAAAAATCTGTAAATCTGCAAAATGGCTAAAAAGAAATACAATTCGAATAATATACGTTTGCTTAAAATCGGGATAAAACGGTAGAACAAAACATCGGTCACAAGAAATCGCCTAGCATATTAATATTGTAGATTTCTCTTGAGTTTGTGGAGCTCACAAAATCGGCCCTTAGCAGAAATACATTTTTTAAAGCACGAATATATTTCGGCACACAGCAATAATTTCATAGTAAATAAATAAGTATAATTTAATCGGTCCAGACCGACTGTATGGTACCCTATAACCTGCGTTTCGAAAGAGCATCTTGGATCTAACCTTACTGAGGAAATAACTGTGTACATAAAATTAGCAATCCACTTGCTATTGTTATTAATTTGTGCCGTGCATATATGACCATATTTATTCGTCTGATAGGTGTTATTTGTATGGGCGCTAGCCCTGAACATGCACCGATTTCGCCAATTCCAATAGCATTCGTAACATGGTTGTCATCAAACAGGATTCATGTTTGCGACCTGTAGTTTTTATTAGAAAGTTGTAAATTAAATTTGTGATAAATCGTTGTAAAACATAATTTATCGATTTATCGATAATTATCAATAAAGGGCAAGTAATTATACTTAAAATAAAATTTTTTTTTATAATTTCTTTTATATATAATTTTTGTTATTAAAAAAAACATAAAACGTAGTTTCCAAGGTTGCACGGACTCTGACTATGATATTTACTACACACTTCGACATCTTCAAAGTAGGTTATTTCATTTTATTTATAATTTTTATTTATTTTATTTTATATCCTTACGTTTTTTTGAGGTCGAGCAAAAATGTACCAACAGGATGTCTTGAAAGGAGACTTGACAACAATCGTCTATTATGGAGAGTACAAAGCCAAAACAACTCAAGTGTGGTTACTCCCAAATTTGAATCCTCTTGATTATCAATTGTGGTCAAAGCGAGATGCTATGACCTGCAAAGTACGTCACCGATATTTTGAGAGCCGTCAGAAAGCTCTTATTTCAGCAGCGCCATCAATCCTAATTGAAACCATAAATGATGCTACAGCGCAAAGTCCTGAGCATCTAAAGGTGTAAATTAAAGCGAGAGGCGACCGTTTTTAAAATAAGATGTTGATTTTCAGAGACACTGTTATTTTTGGAACAAGTGAGGTTGCAAAAATCAAAAATTTCCAGAGCGCTTACGATACTTTTATTAAACTCATTTTATAGTAAAATGCCCAAAGATTACAATTTTGCTACCTTCAATAAAATCAGATTTTTAGTTTAGAAAAACAGAAAAAAAAAGACATTGCTCCAGAAATTTGAAGGCGTGTATCCCTGGTAAATTCAGGTGCAGATACATGATGCAGATACGCACTTAAAGTAGAAATATAGGCAACCACCAAATCCCAGAACAATAATATTGTTAGAATATGGACTTGTGGTCGCCCCAGGCAGGCACACGTCTTATCTGAACACGCGCATAATATCGACATTGCGTAATTCGACCAAAATCTCATCTGTATCCAGGTAACAGGTACATTTTTAGACATGGGAGCATAGCCCTTTCATAAACCCTTAATCAAAACGGTACGTGTAAGTTAATAGAGCAGAATATATATATTGTAAAGTAGGGATAATCCCTGTATTAGTCTATGACTGGAAGTTGGCGCGACAATTGCTTTGTATCTAATGTGGAAAATTATTTTTGGCACTCTAAGCCATGGCGTGGAACAACTGAAAATTTTTTGATCTGTTTAGGAAATTAACCACCACAACGGATTTCGTGGAAGCTGTTTAGAAGAACTTGGTACCTTATACGATAATCTGCAGAGAAGCGAAAGTATAACAAATAATCTCTGACTGACGTATGCAAATATCTGTGGTCACTAGCATAAACCGCCTAAGTCGAAAATCATGCTTTCGAGAAAAAGCGTTGATAGTAGAATATGATAGCATACATAACTCAGATCGATCTTAAGTTGATTTTGGCGGTTATCGCTTGTGAAAGTACATTGGCAGAAGATGAACCCACCACATCAACCGGGCATGCAAGAGGAAGACCACAAAAAATTAAGGAGGAGTGTTAAAATTTTACAAGTAAGATGAAACTTGCCGATGCCACAAACGATTTGAGCAAGGACCACTTATCGGAAGCACTGTCTATTAATTAAACAAAGGAGAATGACAAAGTGAGGTCGCAGATAACAAAGTATGTTGCTGATGCAAGCCCACTACGACTTAACAGGATTAAAGAGAGCTTTACTACGCCCCCAAACACACACCTTCAAAAGTATGGTTTTGAAGAAGCTTTGGGCTTGGTGTGGACTTAGAACTTTCCAAGGACAAATATGAGATACTACGGGCATCTTTAACGCGGCACGGAACTGACATTTTGTCCATATACAGGCACACTTCCACAGCTAAAAAGAAGACTCAATACCACTGCATACGAGGTTACGGAAGTTTCTGTGAAAGTCAATGTGCAGGATCTTATGGAAATGAGTTGGAAAATCTTCTTGAGAAGTTGACATTAATCAGTAAATGGAGCTGTGATAAATCATCCAGACAAAGCGTTTATAAGCTAATGATATCTTCCAATGACGCTACAATATCAGACGGAAATATGTTTATGGCATCTGTTGTTCCTTTGCATGTTAAAGCTGATATTTCGGTACATTGGAAAAATCCACGGCCGGCATCAGTGCATTATCGCCGGAACTCATAAGGACCATGGTGGAGGACATTCAAGTACAAATTGACAAGACTAAGCGAGTAGTGCTAAAAATTATAGAAGGAAAATATCTTGAATGTTGTTACGAGTTCCACCTGACCATGTCATCACGTTGTCGTGCCCGATATGCAAAAAGACGCAAAACAACTTCGCAAATTTAAACGATTCTACAAACGAGGAGAGCAGTTATGAATATGAAATCTAACCATTGTACGCCACGGTAAGTTGTATGGAGTTTTTGCTAAAATTGGCGTATATCCTTCCACAAATGGAGGAACCAATTGATGCAAGCATATTGGATAAGTATAAGCAAAAGATTAGAGAGAGCCGAATACAGGATGCGTTTTTCAAAGAAGTTGGACTAAAAACAGACTACACCAAGTGCGAATACGGGAACTCAAACACTTCGCGGAGATTTCTTGAAATTGGTGAGGCTGTAACTCGAATCACTGGTACTAACAATGAAATCATTAAAAGTTTGGTAACGGTCTTGAATGTTATAAATTGCAAAGAAAATTTAATTCCACAAAACATGGTGAATATGCTCCGAAAACAGGATCACTTTTGGTGAAAATGTATCCATGGAAGAAATTGACCCCGACATTCCATAAAATATTGCTGCATAGCAAAGATATCAAAGGACTCAGTACCAGCTTTTTTTTTTTTTTTGGCAAAACGACCGATTTTGGAAAAGCTTCACTGGATTCTGCTTTGAGCCAATTAATTTAGTTACCCAATATGTAATATGATGGCTCTAACAGTTGTTGAATTAGTTCACGTCGAAAGTCTTTTTAAGTCAACTTACCAATATTTTCACGATTTATTATAATTTTTTGACCGAGAAATATTTTTCTAATCATTTAAAGCTTCAAAAGTCATAATAGTAATATCGTGGGCAAATGAAAGTCACGGTACCCAGAAATTACTTACTTATATTTATTAAGTTTGTATTGTTAATATCGTATTATTTATGAACAAAGTGTTGGTTTGTTTACCACCTTCATCGACGAAGATAAAAAATTTTAAGATATCAAAACAATATGGCGGCAAATAAATTTCAACTTAATTGAATGCAGTGCAGTTTAAGGAGTACAACAAAAATATTTACATAAAAAAAACTTCTTAACTTGTTTTACGTTCGTTGTAGCTCTTATTAAACACTAACAGTAAGCGAAGAGTAATTGAGGAAAAAAGTTTTCCCTTTTTTGGAACACAACTGTGGTTTATACGCTATTACAAGCGGTACACTTAGGAATTGTGGTATAAATAGAGAATAAAAGGAAATTCTGTATCATCTCAAAAAGCGATTATTTAAATTAACTATAAAATAAGTTTTTGCTCTATATATAATTTATAATACTCTTTTTAAAAATAGCACTTACACCAGCACACCTTCGCAACATACTGGCAGTCAGTTATATATAAAAACTGCGTGTCATATCCTCATAAGTCACGATAAGTTTAAGCCTAAACTAAACGTTTTTGAACCTACTAACAAAACGAAACGGAAGGAAATACTAAACAAAAACGCTGAATGAGCCAACATTTGTTAAAAACTAAACTCCAAGAAAATGAGAAAGACTGCGCGACTGCATGGATGGGTGCGATGTGCACAGTTTGTTTTTACCTAACGGTATTTTTTAATAACATCAATTCAATAGATTAAGTTTTAAATACCACACTCAAACATAGAAGCAACATAACAAAACAAAATTTTGTTAAGCCCAGAAATTTGTTTAAAACAACAACCAGGCTATGTATGCATTGTTTGCAATGCAATATGGTATATGGCTTAGAGAAACCTAAAACGGAAGTAGTACTTTAGTGTGTCACTTACTTCCGTTATTTAGTTTTTGTGGTTTGTTGTTTCAAATACCGTCCCGAGCTTGAGGTTATAACCGAATATAGATTGAAACAGCCACAGTCGTTTTTTTTTGCTTATAGCAGTATTTACCATATATTCCTTTAATTGCTGTTGTTTAAAGTTTGAAGGAAATATTTGAACAACAACTATTACCCTTTAGGAAGGAGGTAAACAAAAATTTCTTTTTAAGTGAAGTTTCTATAAGGTAGGCAGAGAAGAATAATTTTATATTTTCGATCACGTACCTAAGGAAAGGATATAATACTGTAGCACATTTGAAGCTTTGTAAGTTTATCGATTTCAAGTTGGAAGTATTCTTTTTAATACATCTGCTAAATTTTACGTCAATAACTTTATTTATTTATTCAATAGTGTAGCTCGTTTTTGTAAAGAACTAAAAGTGAACACGGGATGAGCCATCTGTTATGTCGGTTTTTAACTATTTAATAAATTTGTCATTTGTCAAACGCTTAAGTTATGAAAAACTCAATTTAGTACAGTTTTTAACATGTATCATGTATCGCTTTACACCATAACAATGCACCGAAATAGTGACACTGTACATTGAAAATTGTCGTTCAGTTGTGTGAATTCAACCTGAATATTGTCGAATTTATTGTGGCCAAAAAGTACCGTCTGACAATGGCACATGCCGTTCATCAACGCTTATGATTTTTAACCATTTCGACTTTTTTTCCTATAACTGGAAATTTTTTTTTACTTTTAGTCATGTTGTAGTCATTCAAATAGTTGCTTGTGAGCAACATTGGGCAATAGTTGTATATAAAACATTTGTTTTTAATGAGATCTGTATAAAGTTTTATTGAATAAGTTATTTAGAAAAATTAAATGTGCTAGGAAAAAAATAGTTTTTATTGTTGTTGCAGCAAAGATTGGACCTTACACTTGAGACATTTGGACATTGGAGTTCCTGTCTTGCGCAATCTGAAACGCCCTCTTTCACCAAATACTACCCAGTGATCCACTTTCTCATCTGAAGAGTTCGCTTATATTTTTTGCTGCTTTGCGAAGACTTGGGAGATGAGTTTATTGATTTCCGCAGAAGAGGAAGTATATTGCAAAAAATTATTAGCAATTTCCAGTTGAAATTGTATTAGCGGAATATGTTTCTTGTTGGTTTGTAGTAGAGAAAGATGTTTTCTATAAAGCAGCCACGCTTTTGTACCGAATTTTCCTAGACGCCAATAGAAGACTCTTATGTACCACCTTCTTGAGCGGTGGTTAATCTTGTACAGCTCCATAAGCAAATCTGACAGGATAACTCCTCCCATGCTTTATTATAACTTCCTATAATCGCATGCCTTGGAACATCAATATAAGCTTTTTCTTTTGGGTTCCAACGGTTGCAAAAGTCAACAGGTTGATGATCTATGTACGGAGATGTTAGTAGAACTGGTTTATTGTCAAACCACTTTAGACATACTAGGTTGTAATTGGTTTTACATCTCACGTCATAAGATCCTCTTCCCCTCTTTTTAAGCTCAGCACCTGAAAGCAATTGGCAATTACTTACCCGGTTCTTACGTATAGTCCCTGTTGTAAAAACGACAATTTCCTTCAAAGTAAAAGGAAGACTTACAGACGTAAACTAGTTGTCGAAATAAAGTTTATAGTTCTTGTGTGTGGGAAGATTCTGTGCCAGATAAAGAACTATATCCGAATATATTCCTAATGCATATGACGGGCAGGTGCCTTCGCCAACACACAATGTAAAATCATATACTATTCCAGCAATAGTACTAGCACGAGTAAACATTTTTATACCCCATTTGGTAAGTTGGCCGACCTATAACCAAAAGTGAAAGCATAAATTTATAAATATACAACCTTTAATTGACCTTTGAATGCTATTATCTGCTCACCAACACGTCTTTGGATCAATTTTTTCAAAGCAAGGATCAACAGCACAACTAGATTCTTGCACGCATTCTTCCGTAATATTATATTATCAAGAAGACCGATTTCTATGCTTCCTCCTATTTCAACGATCCGTTCCAAATTCCTACATAGCAATGCAGAAATGTCATCCACCTCATCTCCATTTTCCTTGTCACTAGAGACATCCCAATCGAAGGTCAATATTCTCTCAATTTCTTCTTTGTCAAGTCTTTCTCTTGGGGTCTCATATCTAAAAGTAAATAGATTTATTACCACAACTGCCCAAGGTTGCTCACAAACAACTTGCTAATTTGCTGATGTTTACTTACAAAGGAGTAATGTAATTTTGATAAATAATTTACTCGAAATTTACAAAAAAATATTTCATAAACACTTTTTATACCCTATACCACTATGTGGTTTTGAGTATAATGACTTTGTGCTGCTGTTTGTAACAACCAAAAATATTTGACCTACACCCATCTTTAATTATACCTATCGAATCAGAATCACTATCTGAATTGATTTAACGATGTCCGTCCGTCCGTCCGTCTGTGTGTCCATGTAAAGCTTTTAATCAAACTGCAGGTCGCAAATATGAATATATTTTGATGAAATTTGGTATTTAATCTTTCATCGGCCATGGGATGAACGCTATTGAAATTGGTGAGAATCGGTCCATGTTCAGACCTAGCCCCCATACAAATGACCCCTACGAAATCAACATATATTGCCATAAGATCCAAATTATCATACAAATCTTAGTCAAATTGGGTTTGCACTGATTCTTCTCAAATTTCGTTTGTATATATTTTTGCAAAATACAAGAGACTTTACCAAACATGGTCAGGATCGGTCCATTTTTGGGCCTAGTTCCCATATAGATTTAGCATCCGATATGGAATTTTTCATATCTGCAGCCAAAAAAATTAAGAAAAATCCCACTCAAATTTGGTTTAAGCTTATTTTCTATATCCAGTTAGTTGGGTCTGAGAGATAGGGTCTCTAAACGCATGGTATAGGGTATCATATAGTCGGTCTAGACCGACTATAATTTTTTTACCTGTTTAATTTATGTTATTACTCTAAAAAAAGACCACACGTACAAAAACCTCTTTCGAAATTCGGAAAAATTTTTTACTTGCCACACGCATTTTCTAATATAAATAACTTTGCTAGTTGATTGACAAATGATTTGTTTTTTGATCAAGCTTAAAGTACACAAATATAGCTTCCATCATTAATAAGGTTTAGCAGAAAAAGAAACTAAGAACAGCGCTTACCTTTAGTCGCCAAACAGATGAAATTGCTCACAAGCAACGTTGGAGTCGAAAGGGTTAAGAAATTATTGAAGAGGTTACAGAGACTGTTGCTTAGAACCCAAATGAGTCACATAGTCACGGCAGTGTTCATTTTGGTGTCAATGAATATACTTTGTTACACATTTTGAAGGATGATTTGCATTTGCTTCAATTCGGGTTCAATATGGCCAAACAGTCGCTCGAATGGTTGACACGGAACCTGATTCTTGAAAAAAAACTTTTGAGGACTAGTTTTTTCATGTGGTGGCGTTAACTTACGGAGCAGTTAAATAACGGAGAATGAAAATCCTGCACAAGATCCAGGATATACCATTGCATGACCAAAAGGAAACACTTTGGGATGGCGTTTGCTCCTAATCGATCATTGGGCCCTTTTTCTTCAAAGAAGACGAAACGGTAGATGGGAAACGGTATAGGTGGATGCCTACTCATTATATCTGCCCGAAAATGCATGAAAAAGTTCTGGATGGTTACAGGTTTAAACAAGATTTTGCAACAAATCACGAAATTCCTGGATGTTTAAAAAGGCGCCACTGACTGTCCATCCAGATCTCCAGATCTGACCCGTACGGCCTTCTTTTTGTGTAAATATTTTAAAAGCAAAGTGAATGCGGCAGTCCATTGGCGAGCTGAAGGCATACATTCGAAATTATTGCTATACCACCGGAGATGTGCGGAAAATGCAACGAAAATGGCAATAGAGGCGGCCATTTAATTGATTTTGTATTCAAAAAATGGTCCAAATGAATTTATAAGGATCATGTTAAATATAAATACCACACATATAGAAATCGGTTATTTTTTAAGTTATACGATACTCACATAGATAGCGAACCTGTATTATATCAATATTTGATTTTGCCAAACAAAGATTTTACGTTCATTTAATTTTGTTTGCATAATAAAATTGCTGCTACAGAAAATTAGCCAATGTTGCAGAATGAGTTCGGTGGTGACTAGGCTTTTTTTTTATTATTAACCCACACTCAGGGGATGCCCCCTTCAAATGCAGTGCATTGTGTTGAATTGAGGAAAATAGTTTCTGGGAAGGGAGTAGTGTAGTGTAGTAACTATAGAAAAGTTGTACACAACCCAGGAGTCAATATCGTAGGATACCCTACTATCAGTATTGCGCATCCACACCCTACTTTGTAAACGGTCCAGTAGCTCCACATCCAAGACCCTATGGGTCACCAACCAACATTGAGTATTCTGTACATTAAAATCAACTTTCGAATTAGATAACTGTTTCTAGATTTTAGATGTTGGCCGTTTTTTTAACAACTCGAAATTGAACTTATAGAAACATGTCCAATAGACTGGCTCAAGAATGTATGGGATTTGCAGATGTAATTTTTTTATCTCCACAAGGCCGCCTCTGTTCCATTCATCAAAGAAGTGTGCATACCAAAACTTGCAACAATCGGACAATATTTGCAGGTCGCTAGACATTTCAACTTTTTGGTTTTGTGTATCAAGCTACATACAGTTTATAGTGTAGGACTATGTTTATGCTTTCTTAATATTAGTATTAATTTCTATCATTGTACGTAAGTTTATACAGTGTACTGATAAAGTTCCGTCATCATCAATAGTTGTCCTACTCTTACTTACAGCGTTATCTTTGTTTAGGATTATATGAAAACGAAGATAGCCATCCTTTTTCTACTGATTTCTAGCATAGATTTACTTATTTGTACTATGCTTAAAGGAAACAAAATACGGGAAATCCCCTTTAATTTGATTTAGTGCATACAACAATTATGGAAATCAATAAAGACGAATTTTTTATAGTCTTTGCAACAGGTAATAAGCAAATTTGAATGTTAGCTTTGTGCAGATGCGTTTATTTACTTTTGCTAACTTTTTAGATACAAGTCATGACTTTTAATAGTTGTTCAACATTTATGAGAAACTCTCCAAGAGCGTGGCTAATAGGAAAGCGAATACTTTTTCCACAGCAAGGCTTTCATCAAAAAGGGACGAAAGAAAACTCCGTAAGCTGCTATGGCAATTTATACTTCTAAAGAAAAATCGAAAAACAAATTCTGAAATGTGCCGCATCAAAGAAGAAATATTTAAGAAGAATTCAATTGAAATACTTGATATTGCCATTAAAGGTGCTTATAAAAAAAAGAATAAAATGTTTCTTAAAATGCAAAGAGAAGACAACATGAGCTGCAGTATTGCTGGAATAGATTTGTGTTCAAGGAATGCCGAAATTAGAAAGCAGATTATAGAATCAAAAGCTGAAGCCAGAAAACTATGATATGTTGAAAAACAAAAAGCAAGTGAAGAAGTTGTTAGCTCATTTCTGCAGTAAAGAGTTTTCATAGTTTCACCGATGCCGATTCTAATTATTCATTGGGTGATGAATTTATTTGTCATAAAAGAAAAAATACCAAATCAATTTCTAAATAAAGATTTTATTGCATCAATTGATCGCGTAAATATTTCTGATTGTTGTCGGAGCTGTTTCTCAGGCATTGGGTAAACGTGTGACCGATATGACTTTATCACGATGTACAATACAACGTACAAGAAACCGTCTTCGAAAAACCATGAAAGAAAAATGATTAAGATACATTCCGTCTCCAAGGTCCACTCATAACGCACTGGGCTAGCAAATTGTTGCCTGGTATTTTTAACAAAAAACAAAAAATCGATAGGGTTGCGGTAGTCAGCAGTTCTGGTAGAGTAGAAAAACTTCTAGCAGCCGCGAGAAGAGCCACGAAAGGGACCGATGCATAATATGTTTATGCTTGTTTGCAGGTCTGCGAAGATTGGACAATTAAAAGTAACATTCACGGACTATGTTCTGACACTACATCTTCTAACACAGATTTAAATATGGGGACCTGCACTTTAATTCAAAAAGGTATACATAAAGAAAGTGCAATGACCAAAAATTGATAAAGCAAATTTTACATAAGGAGAAAATATATTATTCGATACCAGCCACTTACTAGAACTACGAAAAAAATGTATAAATATTATTCACACGCTATAGAAGCACCCCGGTAGGTGAGTAGGTAGCATGCTCGCCTATCATGCGGCTTTGGTCTGTCTCTGCAAAAAAAAACCTGCCAAATGGTTTTTGTCACCCGGCTTATCCCTGGACCCAAATTAGAATACAAATTTACTTTGTATTGTAATTAATATAAATAAATAAAATAAATAAATTATTCAGACGCTATTAAAAACCAACATCCAAGGGCCGATTACCTTTAACTCTTAATATATATATATATATATGTTCCCGAAACTCCTATAAGGAGCACAGGGCCCCAACAAAATCTCTCCATTTTGATCTGTCCATCGCAATATTTTTCACTTCGCTCCAACTGGTGTTCAGAGTTGTTGCTTCAGCTATGACTTGTCGCCTCCCTGTATGGGCTGGACGTCCTCTTCTACGACTACCTTGTGGATTCCACTCTATGGCACTTTTAGCAATGTCTGGATGGGCTTTTCTTATTGTATGACCTATCCAGTTCCACTTTCGTCTACGTACTTCAATGGTTATAGGAGATTGCTGCGTTTCGAACCAGAGCCTCTCTCTTAATGCTTTGTCGAATATTTTTAGCAGACACAAAAGACAGGCGCTTGTCAACATGCTCGTTGGATGGAAAAATCAATATATTGCCTGAAAATATTTACGGGGACTAATGGTCGCATTCGATATCGAGTAAAATCAATCGAAATTCCATACTTTGGTTTATTATTTAAAGAAGACCGCCAAATGCCAGTACTCGTTTAATTTTTATTCGTTAACTGTGATGGAGTAAAATTATTCTTAGTACTTTATTTTGGAAAATAGAAAAATAATTTCGATCGAAAAATTTCGATAACGAATGCGACGATTAGACCCCAGTTCGATCTCACTGAAACGGAGAAAAAAGCAGTCACTGAAATAAGTTTATTTGCTAGTCTTGTATGCGGTCGGTATTGGAATGAGATGCAATAGCCACAAAGGCTTCACTTAATGATGCCAATCTTCTTAAGCAACTTGAAATGTGTCCTGGTGAAAAAGTTGTTATAGCAGGAGTAAAAGCTTTTCATCGACATCTCTGTCATTTTTCTGAACACCGAATTGGACTTGCCTTTTTCGATTCGCGAGTAACCTTTGAATCTAAAAGGAACATGGTCACGAATCTCCAGTTACCACCAAAATCAAACGCCTTAAAGAGGCTTGACAGTAAAAGATTTAATCATCTTGAAAATTTTATTACCAAACGCACAAGTATTTCTTTGAATTATTAATCGAAGACGGACATCAGAAAGCTCTTTCATTCCTTTCAAAGGAACCTGATGCCATTTGTATTCAGGTGGAAGAAAGGGCGAGCCTTTTAAGAGTTGTAAACCGTTACGCAGAGCATGGGATTGCTTTGGTTAACGAATTTTGCAACTCTATTACACAAAAATTAAGAACAGAAACAATATTTGCTCCGCTTAGTTGATTTGCATAGAGAGACACATTCTGCGGCTTCAAAAGGAAACATTCAAAAGATGCAGCTCGGAGAATAAAAATAACGTAATTATTAACACTAAACGAATTATATAAACAACACCTTAAAATGTTTTGTTAATATGTAAATTTTATGTACATAAAATTAAATTTTTATTTAAATTTCTCGTGAAACCCGAAAAATCGTAAATTTTTAGCGACCTCTAATTATTGTCCGATTTGCTTGAAATTTGAAATATACATTTGTTTTGTCGATTGGAATAGGGGCAGCCTTGTGGAGCAAAAATTTTAATGTTTTTGCATTTTGAGCCAGTCTAATATCCATATTAGAAGTTCTTTCATTTGAAAAGCTTTTAAACTTTCCTATCTTAAACATTTTTATGTACAATTTATCATGTTTTGATGAATTCGTTATATTTATTTTGTAGAAAACTGCAAGATTAAAAAAAATTTAAGAATTTGGAATACATTTCCTATTGAATACGTTCAAAGGTTTTTTTTTTAAATATTTTTCAAATTAATAAAAAATTTATTCCCGTAGACTTGAAATAAAAATTCACTGGCAGCTCGTGCTTTTAAATAGTGTACATATTCAGTTCTTAGACGGATAACTTATGAAACTGTCTGTATCAATTGATGTGTATATCTTTTTTTATTACCAGATTTTAATACTCAGTTTAAAACGCAGGGGGGTATCCAATGTTCGCCACATCTGAATTCAACACTGCTAATTGTTTTTTATGTTTCTTGCAAAACATTAGACGAATTTTCGTATCCTTGATTACAATTAAGTCCTTTGTTTGTTTAATTCGGGTCCGCCATTTAAGGTGTCTTTATGTTCTCTCAGCCGAAACACAGAACATATGATACAAAATTTACAAGCTCATATTAGTTTTTACTAGCAGATTCCAGCCCTCGAAATTCGAGCGAAAATTCTAGGAAATTTTTTTTTTTCATTAAATAAAGACCCTAAAAGTGTGCTAATCAATTGTAGCCAATTCACAAATCAACACAAAAAACAAACTCATTTTTATTACAAACACATTAAATATTTAATAAACACACACATAGCATTGTATAATTTTATGTATGTGTTAGTAGCAACTTTAAATGCAATTTACTCAAAATAAAGGAAAAAATTTAAAAATCTGTAAATCTGCAAAACGGCTAAAAAAAGATACGTTTCAAATAATATACATCAGTCACAAAAATCGCCTAGCCTATTAATATTATAGATAATATACATACATGTACGTCTACCATAAATATATTGACTTTTTTCTTTTATTTCTTTTAAGGTAATTTCTATAAAAAAGCATTGTGGAATTCATCAAGGCAACAATTTGGGTCTATTTGAAAGGTAAAACGGAAGCAGATATATTGTGAAGTTTTGCCAGATCCTCTGTGCAGAAGACTACATTTCAGCCATATTTTTAATTATTATTTTTATTATGCAAAAAAGATTTAATATAAAACGAAAAAATATGTAGGTTACTTTCAATTTTTTAAAAAATTGCATCGTAAATTTTGACAAATTTTTAATGGTACGTTTTGTCGTTTGACTGATTTTTTTCAGAGTCATGTCGGAAATAAAATTAAAAATTAAAATTATTAAGAAAGTTTGTCTCGTTCTAATTTCGATGAGAACGCTAAGAAACATAGAAAGAAAAATATAAGTTGTTTGAATTTCACATAACCAATTTCTTGAAGTCATATTTTAATGTGGTCACACAGATATGGAGGGACGGCTGGACATCTCAAATCCGATGATCATTATCAAGTTTATAACCGGGAAACCAAAAATATGCTCAAAAAAATTATTTTAGTTATGAAGTGTATGGATCAAATTTGAGATCGATCCGATGAGGTGAAGTGACATTTAGATCACTCCGTGACTGTGCGTGACCACGCGTGACTGTGCGTGTCTATCCCAAATGTAATCTGCAGTCACGACAAGACTATGGGCCAAGTTTCAGATCAATAGGATAAGGGGGAATGGGGTCCACCCATGGCAGACAGACAGACAGACAGAGAGTATGAGTTAAAAGAAAGAGTTTAAAAATGAGGTTAAATAAAATATCAATAGTTAACAATATTTATACCCATACCACTATGTGGTTAGGGCAACGACTATAGATTAATCTATAGTCATTGATTATGTTGTAATGACTTTGTTCTGATGTTTGTTACTACCAGAACTAGATAGACCCAACTTTTATTATACCGATCAACTTAGAATGAGTTTCTGAGTCGAGTTAGCGATGTCCGTCCGTGTGTCCTTGTAATCAAACTACAGGTCGCAAAAATGAATATATTTCAATGCAATTTGGTATAAAACTTCTATCGGCCATAGGACGAACGATATTGCAATTGGTTAGAATCAGTGCCTGTTCGGACCAATTCCCCACACAAATGCCTTAAATTGCCATCAGATCTATATTATCATCTATATTATCATATAGATCTCGTTTAAATTGGGTTTGTGTATGTTATATTGCGAACATACTTATAGTATTCAGCTTACGGTTAAATAGGTTTTAGATAAAAATAAAGAACTTGACGTAACTAAAAATTCCGTGAGGAATTAAATGGTTCTTGAAAAAATTCATCTTTAAAATATAAAGTAAGACAAATCTTAGCAACGAAATATGCTCCCACACATCTGTCGAGGGAGAAGGAAGTATTTCTATATAAAAAAAATGTTAACAAATAGTGGACAAAGTTTGTCCATTATTGATTGCTACTGCAGCAAGAACTTCAAATAAAAAAACTTTCACCAAAATATAAGTTTAATTTTCCCGATGATATTCAAAAGTTTAATTTTCCCGATGATATTCAAAATAGATTGATGCAAGATCAGAGTTCAATAAAATTTAAAAAAATTCGAATAAAGAAGCTACAACAAACCTGAAAAAGAACAAATAAGAAAATTATCTTTGGTCTAGACCGACTATGCCATACCCTATATCACGCGTTTCGAGAATTAGTCTTACGTGCAACTATGTGGGTATAGAAAATAAGCATAAACCTAATTTCAGCGACATTGTTATTAATTTTTTTTGACTACAGATATGAAAAAGTTCATATCGGAAACTATATTTATATGGGGACTATGTCGAAAAATCGACCGATCCTGACTATATTTGGTGAAGTCACTTCTCTTTTACAAAAACATATACACACTTAAGTTGAGTAAAAGCTGTGCAATAATTTTGTTTTTGATAGGTTTAAGTGATGATCGGGAACTAGCTTTATATGGGGCTATAGCTATGAATTTTCCTATATATATATGTTTGGACTGCTGGTTAATGGTTCTATAAAGAAGTTTGGATCGTATGACAATTCATGTCGATCTCATAAGTGCAATATATCAGAGTTCAGAAAAAAAAAACACACACTGAATAATAAACTCGTACATATCTGTTAACAAACATTGCTCAGACCAACAAACACATATTTTTATTTTGATATCAATTATGTGTGTTTCTAAATTGTGTACGGTGCCAAACACAATCATGACTTTGTTTCGTTTTAATATTTCGTTATGTACACGAACATGTTGCTATCACGTATTTTATTTTTATTTTTTATAACTGCTAATGAATTATTTTAGATTTTTTAAATAAATTTGGTAGAAACAATTGTTGTGGTTATTATAGGGGTGTATCAGATTTTTCCGATCGCTAGTAGATACTGTTTTAATTTTTAGATGTATGCGTTCAAAAACATTTTCTGTTTTTTTTAGCAGTACACGTACAAGAACACGAACTTAAAATAAAGTTACACTCGAATCTGTGTGGTTTATGTATGTTCGCAACAAAAAATACGTGATAGAAAAATGTTCATGTATATAACGAAATATAAAAATGAAACACAGTCACGAGTATGTTCGCACCGAACAAAATTTAGAAACACACATAATTGATATGATAATAAAAATATGTGTTGGCTGCTTTAGAACAGAACATTGTGTGTTTGATGTGTGTATTTTCTGAACCTTGCAATATATTCATATTTGCCGCCTGTAGTTTGATTACAGAGTTTACATGGACGTACATCGCTCAATCGACTCAGAAAGTGATTCTGAGTCGATCAAAAAGTGATTCTGAGTCGATCGGTATAATACAAGATGTGTCTAGGTCAAATATTTTTGGTAGTTACAAACATCAGCACATAGTCATTGTACCCTGGCCACATGGTGGTGTAGGGTAAAGAAATGGCTTAAAAGATAAATTTAATTTAAAAAAAATTCTCTTATGCCAAGACATGCTCTGAAAACAAAAATATTGGAAAATATGCACTAACAAATCGATGCAAGATTTGTCAAAAATCTACTGAAATGGATAAGAAATCCATCAATTTTTCAATACAAAGTACAGGAAAAAAAACATGAAGTCGCATATAGTTGGTTTCCCTGGTTATAAGTTTATCGGTATAAAAAAATTTGAGTCTGAGACAAGAATGCTTGCCACCTATAAACATTAGACAAAAACTTATTAAAATAAATTATTTTAGCAATTACAAGTTTGATTGTCATTTTATGATTGAAGTAAAAAAAAATTTTTTGGCCGTTTCTGTATACAGAAATACCTTCTTCAAAACTAATAACATGAGTGAGTGTAATTTTACTATACATGGTGCATATTTGTATTTATATTAGTATGTGTTAATAGTTTGAAATGTTTATTGCGTCCTAGTTTTTGTTTTTAAACATAAATTTTGTTTAATCGATAAAAACTTGTAAAATGATATGAGAATATTTACAATGCTTTGAAGCCTAATTTAACAATGGCACTTTATTGTTATTTCTGTGATAAACTTTCTTTCATTCCAATGTAATTATATATGAAAGAAACTTATAAACTAATTATTTATAAAATACTAGCCGATCACATCGAAATTTATTTCGCCCTACACTACTTTAGAAAATATATAGTTTTGTGTATGGATTTGATATATTCCATTTACATAAACAATTATATTTTTGCAGAGGCCAGATCCACTCAAGCGATGCTGCATATTTTTGGGTTAACATCGCGCATTTATAAATAATGAACTCACAAAAAGTTTCACGACTCTCGCTTTGTTAGTTCTCTGGATTTTATATGATAGATACGTCAGTTATGTCGGAAGCGCCACTAATCCTACTGGGTTTTGTGCTTCCGGAGATCATTCGTTAAAAGCGAACGCACCAGCAATTTCATGTGTAAAAATTTAGCTATTCCCGTTTTTGTCTTCGTTTTCTGAACGTGAAATTCTAATTATGGATTGAAATTTTAATCGATCAATCGAGGCTTTGTTTATAACATTATACTAGTCGAGTTTCTGATAACTTGAGTATACTTCTCATGTAACCTAGTGGGACCTGAATACATAACGAAAGCATACTAAAAGATTCCAATTTCTTAATTTATTGCAAAAAATACCATACCTCCCTGGTCCAGTTTAACCAATTATTATTTTTCAAACACTTGGGAAACTCTTATCACTATATATATTTATGTCTCAATTTGTTTGTTCTTTTGCGTTTGTTTCTTTGTTACATCTGAAAGAAACTTTGGACGGTACTAGATCAAGAATGGTAAAATGGGTGTGACTCCTTGCATATAAACCAAAGTTAAAAAAATTCCTTTTCAATGCTAGTGATAAGCGAAATTTTAAACAATATGCTAATTTACCTTAGCATAGGCGGAATTGAAAAGAAAAAAATATTTTCAACCACTAACTGGACTCATCAAATATTTTTACACCAAATTCAATACAGCCTGATACTATATTTGATGAAAGATTTCCCAGAGTCACATATTTGGTGGTTCCTTTGGTAAAGGGAGATCCATTATACTTTACTGACCATAACTTTCACCACAGAGTCTCCAAGAAACTACTGTTTGCGTCGAATTCTTCGAAGTTTTAAATTTTGCTAAAACTGTGCTCTGTGCCAAAGTTCCCCAATACCGTACAAGGAATACATCCCAAAAAAAATGGTAGCGCTGTTAAATTTACACACTGGGCTGGAGTGAAGTAATGGACGGTATCCAACGTGTGCACTCCGTGTATGTTTCTTAATAGGAGTGTTATTGTCCTACTAGAAATATTATAGAAATATAAAAAATTAAGAAATTTATAGTTGGTCTAGGCTTACTATACGATACCCTATGCCATGGCATTGTTATTAACTATTTTTAACTTGGGATGTGAAAAAGTGCATATCGGATGCTATATTTATATTGGGACTAGATCGAAAAGTGGACCGATCCTGACCATATTAGATAAGAGAAAACTTGAAAAAATCTATGCTCAATTTTTTTTTTTTTTGGCAGATTTATGTGAAGATCGGCAATCAGCTTCATATGAGGGCTATGACTAAGAATTATCCTATCGGGTTTATTTTTGTACAACTGATAAGTGGATGTAATAACCATACACAAACCCAATTTGACCGATATCTATATGATAATATGATAATTTGATATTATGGTAGAAGATAGAAGCTTATGCAATAAATTTCTAAAAAATGTTTCATACTTCCGAAATGTAGTTTGATTACAAACAAGGTTTACGTGGACACACAGACGGACGAAAGGATGGACATCGCTAACTCGACTCAGAAAGTAATTCTAAGTCGATCTGTATAATAAAACATGGGTCTAGGCCAAATATTTTTGGTAGTTACAAACATCAGCACAAAGTCATTATACGATGCCTTTTAAAAATTATTTGTCACTTTGGATAATTAAATTTTTAGGGAGGATGTCACAGGTACCAAGAACAATTTGACCACAAAGGTTGGAAACGATTTACGCCAACTTGGTATTCCAAGACCACGCGAAGTAGAAATTGCTTCCACATCAAGTACTGATTTAGATGTTCCAGAAGGCACACACAAAATATATATCCTAAATTTTTTGTAAGTTTGGATTCGTAAAAATGCTAATATTGCCATTTCATTTGCTTCCTCAGGCATAGCGTCACCTCCTCTACAACAGTGAAAATTTTTGATAAGGAATAAATGTACCATGTCTCACAAGCATGCCATTATTGAGGTACTAAATCACAGTGCAGAAGTTGTCAGAAGCTGTGTTTAATTATTGGGTGCAGTTTTCATGGTTCTTGCTGGGGAATTTCGGAAACATTACGCTTATTAAGAGCAATGACGGATGACCAAAATCCTCGAAAATATGGATCCAAATCTATAATATTAATAGGCTAGGCAATTTCTTGTTACCGATGTTTTGTTCTACCGTTTTATCCCGATTTTGACCAAATGTATATAATTTGAAAGATATTTATTTTTAGCCATTTTGCAGATTTACAGATTTTAAAATTTTTTCCTTTATTTTGAGTAAATTGCGTTTAAAGTTGCTACTAAAACATACTTAAAATTATACATATGATATGTTTGTGTTTATTAAATTTGTTGATGTGTTTGTTAATGAGTGTGTTAACTTCATTCACAATAATAATAAACCAAAAAAATGTTGGTTTATGAATTGGCTAAGTTGAGAAATAGCGTTGCCTAGAAATTGCACTCGAATGTCGAGCGCTGGAATCTGCTAGTTATTATTATTATACGAGTGCTGAAAACATACAAGCTGGAAGTCATGTACTCAACTTCTTCAAATTGCAGATGTTAAAATTGAGTGTTGCTCCAAAATGGTTTTTGTAATTTAATTTTATCAGAACAAGTACATGAAAACTGTCTTTGCGAAAGGGCTTCGTTCGCTCTCAGTTTCTGGTTAGTCCAACATATATACATCGTTGCAAAATCCTTCATAGATGACGAGGTTTGCACCACATATCGAGTTCCTTAACTCTGACGTATATTCTGCAGTATCATAATATAGTAAGGGGATCAGAGAAAGAAGAACTCATATACCAGCAATATCATAACTTTTAAGTGTTTGTAATTTTCAGTTATTTTGTATTTGCAATGACGCTAACCAAATCATAGAAGTAAATGCTGGAAATTACTGGTATTCGTTTGGAAACTTTATGTTTTTCTTACGGTTAACTCTGCGCTAATTTCTCACGTGTTCTATGGACCAACAATTTATCTAATTATATTTTAAACGTTTGTTTTAGACACTTCTGAATATGCACCACTAGCAAGAAGACAGAAATTCAGAACAGATATTATAAGATTTAAAAAGAGCACTGAAAGTGTTGAGACCTCCACAGCCACGAACTAATCTAATTTCGATTTTTTGGGTTGCTAGATGTCTTGTTTGACCACAAATCATAAAAACGATTTCATACAAAAGGTTAAAAAAAGTAAAATAATAAATAAAAAAAAATAAAAAAAATATTGCTACGTTTTAATTTTTCTCATTTTAAAAACGAGTAAGTAAATGTAATTTTTTAGGCAAAGGTACTTTTTTAATAAAAGGCACTTTTTAAGATGTGGTATTTTTTTTAAGAAAATGTATTTTTTTTTACAAAAGGTACTTTTTAAGCTAAGTTACTTTTGTTAATAAAAGGTACTTGTTTAAGAAAAAGTACTTCTTAAAAGATAAGACACTTTTTAAGAAAAGGTACTTTTTTAAGATATTAAATTTTTTAAGAAAATGTATTTTCAATGAAAATTAAGTTTTCAAGAAATGTACTTTTTTAAAGAAGATGTTGTTTTTTAAGAAAAGGTGCTCTTAAAGAAAATTTAATTATAAAAGAAAAGGTACTTTTTTTCATAGAAAGTACTTTTGAAGAAAGTAAATTTTTTAAGAATGTGTACCTTTTCTTAAGAACACGCACTTGTTTAAAAAAGATTTTTTTTTAAAGAAAAATTTATTTTTTTAGAAAAGTTAATTTTGAATAAAGGTACGTTTTAAGAAAAGGGATTTTTAGGTACTTCTAAAAGGAATGTAGTTTTTGAAGAAAATTTACCTTTTTTTTAAAAAATAACACTTTTTAAGGAAGGGTGCTTTTCAAGAAATGGTATTTATATCCTATACCTCTATGTGGTCAGGATATAAGGAGTTTCTGCTGATATCGTTAACTACCAAAAATATTTGACCTACACTCATCTTTTGTTATACCGATCGAATCGAAATCACTTTCATCTGTTCGTCTGTGTGTCTATTTAAAAATTTTAATCAAACTACAGGTCGCAAATATAAATATATTTCTTATGAAATTTGGTTAGCAAGCTTCTGTCAATCATAGGACGAACACTGCTGAAACTGTTAAAAATCTGTGAAAATTAGGACCTAGTCCCCATACAAATGAGCCCTATGAGATCGACTTAAACTGCCATCAGATCCAAATTAACATCTCGGTCAAATTTGGTTTGTGTGTGTTTATTATATCCACTAATTAGTAACCCAGAAAGAAGCCATGCAGGTCAATTCTTAGTAATAGTCCCCATACAAAAACTGCCTCCCAATTTTCACTTTGTTTCGTGTTTTTCAAAAAGTTTGTGACCACTTTTTAACCTGGTCCCCATATAAAAATAGCATCCGATATGCACTTTTTATATCGGTCGGCAACACATTTTTAAAAAACGTCTCTCAAATTTGGTTTATGCTTATTTCCTACGTCCAATTAGTAGGTGTAGACGAACTATAATTTTCTTACTTTTGTTTATTAAAAAATACTTATAAATAAAAAATACTTGTTTTCGAAGAAATGCTATACTTTCTTAAGAAAAGGAACTTTTTAAGGAAAAGGTGCTTTTTTAAAAAAGGTACTGTTTAAAAAAAATTTTTTTGATGTGTAAAAATCTATACGTAAATTTGTAAATTTGTATTTCACAATACAATCACAAAAACAGCGTATCATGTGAGCCATAAAATAAAATCGGTGTGACATGATTGTATTGGTGAAAAAATTATGATATGTAATAAAAATGAAAAAAAAAAAATTAAAAATTAAAAATAAAAAGTAAAAAATAAAAAATGAAAAATGGGAAATAAAAAATTAAAAAATAAAAAATAAAAAACGAAAAATAAAAAATGAAAAATGAAAACCGAAAAATAAGCAATGAAAACAAAAAATGAAAAATGAAAATTAAAAAATAAAAAATGAAAAACGAAAAATGAAAATTGAAAAATAAAAAATGAAATATGAGAAATAAAAAATTAAGAAGGAAAAATAAAATATGAAAAATGAAAAATAAAAAATGAAAAAAAGAAAATAAAAAATGAAAAATAAAAAATGAGAAATGAGTAATAAAAATGAAAAATGAAAAAAGAAAAATAAAAAATGAAAAATGAACAAAAGAAAATGAAAACTGAAAAACGAAAAATGAAAAATGAAAAATGAGAAGTAAAAAATAAAAAATTAAAAATGGAAATTTAATATTGATTTTAGACCAAACTTATTTGTTTTATGTATTATAGAGTGTACGTAGGGCTTTTTTGGTCAATTTTATTAAATGTAAAATAAACATCTTCAGGGGCATTTTATTTTGAATCTAACACAAAGAAGAAAAAACAATCAATATAAAGACATAAAGCTTTAAAAATAATTTTCCTTTACATGAATTTTTAACTTATAACATTAATAAAAAATTATTGGTGTATTTTGACATCACAAATTGATTGATTTTAAAACACAGTATATATAAATAAGCAAATAAGTAAACTATTGAAAGACTAAAACATTTATATCACAGAATTTAACTCTAGTATCACAGTGCAAACGAATATAAAAAGTTTATGTTGTCTATGTCTTCCTTGTTGTTTATTGTCTTGTCTATTTGTTGCTGTATTCTTAGGCTTTCTATTGTATATCTTGTGTTGCTATTTTTTTCCTTGTCTAATATTATAACTTCGTTTAGATCAGCTGTATGATTGGATTCTCTTATATGTTGTGAGAGTCCAGTTGTTTCTCTCCCTTTTTTGATGTCTGTTTCATGTTCTTTGATTCTTGTTTGTAAGTTTCGTTTTGTTGTGCCTATGTATACTCTCCCACATTCTTGTTCTTTGTTTCCCAAACATTTAATTTCATAAACTACGTTGTTTTGCTGAAATTTGTTTAT